>CATIWK010126128.1:0-20001 GCA_949634005.1 Mallotus japonicus
CTTAGCTCAGACCGATCCTCACAATATCGTGCATTTCGAATGACCGATCATCACACATGCAAATACAAGTTGGGCCTCATTTCAGTGGGCTTTGGGCCATTTGTTTAAACTCGAGCCTATCTTGAAGTGGCTTATTTGGGCCGGTACAAACACTCACATAACGCTATTTATTTAAACACTATTTCTTATTAGTAAGTCTAACAGATTAATACTCACACAATGCTTAAAAGTCGAACATATAATATATAGTTATTCATTCCCAATATAAATACAAAATTATGAAAATCATAGAATTTTATGATGCAATTGTGCATCTCAATATTGTATCTCATTTTCATAAAAATTGTTCAAAGATAACACAAAAGCATGTATTTAGTAATGGGCAATAAATAAGCTTCAAGAGTTTAAAATTATCACTCTGGCTATTTTATTATTTAGATAAATTTTATCATCATCACATATTCACCTTTGGGCAAAATATATCCATACAGTAGAATTTTCCATCAACATAATTCTGACATCACTAGTTAATTTTAGGATCTAATACCTAAATTTAGAATACCAAATAATATAATAGTTAATTTAACGGAAGCAATCACGTGCTTGTTTCATGTTCAATGTAGAGATCTTTTCTTTAAATCATCACTACAATAGAAAAATTGTAAAATATTGGCATTAGGAAAATAAAAGACTAGATCTTTCTCTCCCATCCTTTCCACACGTAGGCGGCTATCAATGGGACAAATCAGAAAATTAGATTCTAAGGATGGAAAGGAGACATTAGCCTATTTCTATAGAAAATCCTCTAGGTCTACTTGCCACTAAAGCTAATAGAATTAGGTCTATACTTATTATCTTACCATACTAGCCCATTAAGGTGTATATAAGCTCATACTACAAATGATCACTTTAAACATAAACTGGGTTTTCACACACATTCTCTTAAATTATATTTGTTCAGTTAGTTTTTACAAATTAAAATATCTCACAATTAATGACAACCCAAAATATAATATAACTTCTAACATATAGAAGCCAAACATTTTTTTTTTAATATTTGATCAAATAACATACAAATAGTTATCAGCTAATGACTAATGTAATGTTATATAGATTAGGTATTGAACACGAAAAGTGACGAAGAAGAAAATTTATAGGATATATGACGAAGTCCTAAAAGGCTTTTTTTAATCATTGGTAGAATTTTAACTAATTTAGTTTAATCCAAGCAAAATCATAAAGGCACTCAAAATGTTAAAAATCTCTCAATAATTAATTTAATGTAATTACATATACTAAATCTCGAACCTGAAACTTAGGTTAAATGAAAAAAATTTCTACTAGTTAATTTCAATATTTTATTGGTAAAAGGCTTTTAATTTAATTGGATACGTGTTTTTTCTTTTATATCATTCAAACATTATCTTCTTTCTTTACCCTTTAGATTGTCAATTTCGTTCTAACACAATTGAAAGAACCATTTTAAGAAATGAAAATGAATTGACGTCAATTACTATTATTTTTTATTTAGTGTTTTCAATATTTGATAGTCAAATATTAACGCCAAAAAAAAAAAAAGATATTTGGTACTCAAATAGATTTTAACTATTAGTTCAAACTGACTAAATTTAAACTCATATTTTATTTAAAAATTTAAAATTTTCATTTTTTTTTTTTTTGTCAGGGAGGTGGAAGGGGGAAGGGGATCTGAACCCTCAACCTCTAAACGGAGCCGACCCCATGGCTGAAACTAACCAGCTCTAAACGGACAATTCAATATTTAAATATCTAGGGACAGCTCTCTAGGACTTGAACCCATGACCTCAAGGGTCATGGGTACCTTCAAAATTTTCATCATTTAAATAAACAAATATAGGTAAATGAAATCAAATTATTAATTTTTTATATGTGATTTATGAAAATTTTACTTTTGCAACTACTTGAGCGACCTGGTCATACATATAGATAAAGATGGTCTCAAGTAAAGCGACATTTCTAGCAAGTTGCCCCCACTTTTGAAGTTGTGTACTCAATTTCATTATTGATGTCAATTAAAAGATTGTCCAAGTTGATCGATAATTCTGATCTTTGATTGTTCAAAAAAAAATTTGAACAGTAAGTCTTAATTGTTCAAAAAAAATCTGATCTTTGATACACACGTTGAATATTCACAAGATTCAAATAATTGGCAATAATACTTAAATGGTCTAGACTGAAATTCTAAGATCAACCTTCCGTTAATATAAAGATTCAATTTTTAGGCTATGTTTGTTTGTGGAAAATATTTTATTTTTAGAAAATATTTTTCAAAGAAAATATTTTCCAAAAAAAAAATTTCCTATGTTTGGTTGCAATACTAAAAAAGATAATAAATGAGAAGAGAATGTATTAAAAAATAAAAGAAAATGCAATAAATGAGGAGAGAATGCATTTAAAAAGGTATTGAAAACGTTTTCCCATCCTTAAAATGGAAAAACATTTTTCCTTATTTTAAAGATTTTTCCTTTGACTGATACATTATTTTTCTTTAACTTATTTTTCTTAGGTAATTCAAACACTGAAAAATAGAAAAAAATATTTTTTAAAAGAATATTTTCCACAAATAAACGGAGCCTTAGTTTATTGTTGTTGCTCACTATAATAATAATAATAATAATAATAACAATAAGATATGATGGATAGTTACAAGCAATCGTCCAAGTGACCAGATCCAAAAATAATAATAATAATAATAAATGGCAAATAAATCAAATACTGTGTTTCAAGAAAAGAAAACACTAAGAAAAAAAACGTAAAATCATCTAAGAGACATGATGATATACAGTAATAAGTAAAATATGAAGAAGGAAAAAAATTATTTTGTTTGTAGGTGAGGTTTGATTTAAAAGTTTTAAAATGAAAGAATTTGAAAATTTTATAGATTCTTTATAATTTAAAAGGGTATTTGATTCAATTTAGGATTATTTGGTCCATATTCTGAAATCGAAATAGAGAAAAATTTAAAGTGAAATAAAATTTTTAACAAAGTCTTAGGTTTATAAAGAAATTGAAATTGAAATTAAAATTATTTATATTTAAAAATAAATTTATAATTATTTTTTATATACTAAAAATTAGCATTATAATTATCCATTATAAAAAATTATTTATTAATATTTGCTCAAATAGTATTATAATTTTTTTAAAAATATTTCTAAATTTCTTATTATTTTAATTAATTTTTATTAAAATGTTTAAATATTTTTATTAACTTATATATTTTAGTTCATTGCTTCAAAAATATATTATATTTTATAAATTTTAATAATATATAACAATATTTATATATTTAAATGTTTGACTAATTTATTACTAATTTGACTTGATTCTCAGGAAAATAAGAATTCCTTCCTTACTACCATGAGGGGAATGAGTAATTTGCATTGATGGGAAATCCGTTTCTATTCTCATATAAAATTTTAGTCAACTAAACGCAAAGAATCATAATCACTCATTTCTGATTCTAATTTCCACTCTTATTTTATATGGAACAAAAGATCACTTATTTATGAGACAAAGGGTCAATTTGCCCCTTGAACTTATATAAAAGGGATAAATAGTTCGAATTTTAACTTTTTCAATAAATAAGCAAAATATTTTTATTTTTTATTTTAAGGCCAAATAAAGAGAAGGAAAGAGAATAGGAGAGGGATTAAATTTTGTGGCATTTAGCTATTAAAAGTTAATAAAGAGGGAAGGGAATTGAAGGAGAATTATTCCCCTTCAATTCCCTTCTAGAAAGTAAAATTGATTATACCCCATATTAAGGTGTAAAATATTTTATCTTCAAAATACACTATAATTTAAATTTTTATTTCATTTTTAAACATTTCCTCTTCTTTTCTCTTTATTAATTAATTTTAAGTTTTTTTTTTTTTTTAGAAACAAGAGTGCTTTTATGACTCAGAAACAGGACGAATGTCCTTTGATACAAAAGCTTCAACAGGAGAGGGAACAAAATTCCATAACAAAAAGCCAGCACCCTTATTAAGAACATTCTTAGCTAGAAAATGAGCCACCTGGTTACCTGACCTCCGCACAAAAGAAAAAAGAATAGAATTAAAACCAGATGCCAGCTGAAGAACACCTTGGCCGATAAGATCATGAACTGATAAACCCGGACAAGCTCGTTGAAGATTCTGGATAGCCATTTGTGAATCAGACTCACATATAACATCACGAAAAAGTGTAGAAACAGCCATTTCCAACCCAAAACGAATTGCCAGAATTTCTGCAATTTGAACATCAAGACACTCAGAGAGCAGTTTCCCAGTTGAGAACAAATATCACCAGACGAAGTGCTGGCAACTACAACAATTCCCACTCGATTGGTTGCAACATCGACAACGGCATCACTATTAATCTTCAACTTATCTGCTTCCGGAGGAATCCAACAACTCAGATTATTAGAGTGATATGGAGAAGAATGACACTATTGGAATCTGGCATGAAAGTCATTTAACATCTTCATAGCAGTAGACAAGACTTGAGGAAACTGAAAAGGGCAGTTGCCATGAATTATTTGACTCCAGTAATACCAAATACTTCAGCATAGGCAAGCAATGAATTCAACATTTGTCCGAGAATATAATTCAATTACCTTCCTAAACCAATTAGCAAATGAAGTAGCGTCAATCAAATCCGTTTGAAGGCCCACTGGTGAAGCAAACCAAATGCCATGACTCCATGGACAATCCTTAAACAAATGTAATAACGACTCATGCTCTGAATCACAAAAAGCACAACCCGAGATGACCTCAATACCACGTCTCCTTGGATTGTCGTAGTAAGGTAAGGAATTATGGATTGCCCTCCACAAAAAATGCTTCACCTCAGGAGCAATATTCAAATGCCATATCAGAGACCAATTAAAAGGAAGATGGGAATTTGTGGATGACGAAGCTGCGGCTCGATTTTTCAAATCATAGGCCAAATAATATCCAAACTTCACTGAATATTTACCATCGTTAGATAACAGCCAAAATCTGGTATCCACAGGATGGCGATAACTGATTGGCAACTTCAGAATTGCATCCGCTTCAAAAGGCAAGAATGTTTTTGTCATTAAATCAACATTCCACTGATTAGAATCATCTCAGATTAGAGGGGACACTAAAGCATCAGCAGGCATAATTCTTGGAACTAAAGGCTTCATCCCATTTACCCTAAACAACCATTTATCTGTCCATACATTAATCAATTGGCCATTTCCAACCCGTCATCCAAGCCCCTCATTGAGTAAACCACGCACACTAAGAAAACTCCTCCACATATAACTCAGCTTGAAACCAAGACTTGCTTCTATAGAAAAGCAACGAGGGAAATATTTTGCTTGCTGAACTCGATCACTAAGAGACAAAGGATTAGTAACTAGCCGCCAAAATTTCTTCGCTAATAGAGCTTGATTAAATTGCTCAAAGTGACGAAAGCCAAGTCCACTTTCTTTCTTCGACTTAGTTAATAAATTCCAATTAAGCTAATGAATTTTATTGCTCTTAGATTGATCTCCCCACCAGAAGTTACTAATCAAAGATTGCATTTTCGAGCAGAAAGTTACCAGAAGAGAGAAGCAACTCATAATGTATTGGGGAATTGCTTGGGCAACCGCCTTAATCAGTATCTCCTTGCCAGCTCGGCTTAAAAGCTTCTCCTTCCACCCTTTAAGTTTTTTCCAAAGCCGCTCCTTAAGAAATGCAAATATTAATTTTTTTAACTTTCCAATCAAGGTTGGGAGGCCTAGATACTTCACATGATTATCTACTCCCCTCATGCCCATGACCTGACACAGTTGAGATTGCTTATCAACTGGAATAGCTCTACTAAAGGACACCTCTGACTTGTCAAAATTAATCTTCTGCCTTGACTCCACCTCATAAATAGAGAGCAATTTTTTGATTGAAAGACAGTCCAATGTGGAAGCTCTGGCAAATAACAAACTGTCATCAGCAAAGAATTAATGAGAGATAGCTGGACCTCTCAGTCTAATAGGATGAATATGACCCTCTGAAACTGCTTTCCTGATTAATGCTGAAAACCCTTCAGTGCATAATAGAAAAAGGCATGGGGAAATTGGATTCCCTTGCCGAAGTCCTCTATTAGGTTTTAAAAAACCTTTAGGTTGATCATTAATCAGAAAAGAAAAGGAGATAGCAAATAAACAAGCCATAATCAAATGAATGAAATGAGAAGGAAAATTCATTTGAATCGTAACCTATTTCAAGTAATCCCACTCCACTTTGTCATAAGTCTTACTCAAATCCAACTTTAGAGCCATACACCCTTTTTTATTTGAAATTCGATGCTTTATTGAATGGAAAGCTTCAAAAGCCATAATGGCGTTGTCTATGATTAGCCTCCCAGGAATAAAAGCACTCTATATCATGATCCGAACCCAAAGGGGCGTATGACCGACACTAGGAAATGGGAAAGCACGAAGCTTCCGAAACCCATAGTAAGCCTTAAGAAAATTTTCACAATAAAATTAATCACTTTAATAATTTTAACGAAAATTCGGCACAGTTTTCTCTGTACAGTGAACAAACCCAAAACCTGAAAAAATGCAATTAACACTTCCAAAAATATTTATCAACCACAAATACTCCAATATCACCATATCATCAATATCTCAACTCAAATATATCAAAATACATATATCTTTGTTATAATAAAAATTCACATTACCAGTTATATAAGATGGACTACTGCTGCGGTGTTCTAGAATTCAATTACATAATACAAATATCAAATAAACCTACATAAGATAGCCGAAGAAGAAGAAACCCATCGCGAACGGTGATAACTATTAGACTGAAGGTGAGATCCTGGAAAAATAAGATTGAGGGGAATCAGACCTACTGAGTGAATCAATCTTATAAAATGTATCTTGGTTTTCAATAGTTATTTAAAACCTTTTAAATAAAATAAACATATAAAACCCTTCAAATTGCTAAAATCATATTTATATAAAATCCTTCCCAAAATTTATAAAATCACTTTAATGCAAAACTCTTATACGAAATCATAGAAATTAAAATCTTTAGTGGAAATCATGGTAGAACCATAAAACCTCAATTCTACTAGCCTTTCGGCTCTCTTAACCTAAATGATTGTCAGTCCTAGAGAGCACACTCGACTAGGGTCCAGCCACAGTCGGTCTCTTACACCAATCATTTACTGGCGCCCAGAGAGCAAGCTCGACTAGGGTCCAACCAGTAACATATACCTGCCCAGAGAGACTCACTCAACCAGGGCTCAACCATAAACCTGCCCAGAGAGACTTACTCAACCAGGGCTCACAATCAATAATCTTGCCCAGAGAGACTTACTCAACCAGGACTCACAATCAGTATTCTTGCCCAGAGAGACTTACTCAACCAGGGCTCAAAATCAATAAATCAATGGCCGTTTCATAATCAACATTGGTGCGCACACAGTCCTGGTAACACCCACCAGGTAGCATGTTCTACCATTTTTCTCCAAACATACTTATCATATATAATTAAAATAAAATAAATATAATGAAATGAAATTACTCTAAGGCATCTTCTCAAAATCCTTATCAACAATATAATCAATAACTCATGCTCATAATAATATTCATATTTGTAATTAAATTTATAAGAGCAACTTAATATTATATTTATCTCATGAAAATTCTCATTTTTATAATCTCAACAAACATTTTATAAACTTAACTCACAGGTGGAGTGCGCCGGTCGACGTGTCCTTGGCTGCCCAAATGCTTTGGCTTCCGCTCCAGAACTCTCTATAATAAATAATATTTATTTAAAAACATGCTTATATGTAACAAATAATTTCATAATAATTCCCCAAAACTTTAGAAAAATTATTAAAATTAAGGAATTAATAAAATGGACTTAGAAATATCCCTAAATGTGACATTTGAGGCTAAATGAATTATTTTGATGAGCTAAGACTATTTAAATGGAAATAGAGTAATTTCCACCGAAAAATTTCCGGAATTTTTATCTCAAAATTTGTGAGGAATCAAACCTAACTCCAGTTATGAAAATTAATCCTCATAATTTATACTATTTATTAAAAATAAAATCAGAATTTTCTGGGCTGGTCACCATTTCTCACAGAAATCCGGTTGGAACTCGCCAGATTTTCTCACTGGAAAACGTCTAATACACAAATTAGGCATATCAACATATTCATAGCAATGTATGGAACTCAAAAATAGACTCAAACTTCACAAATAATATCTAAAATAATAGATCAGAGAGAAAAAGAAAGATTACAAATTATACTCTGATCAAGGCCTTAACAATGTAGATCGGACTCAAAATTAGTATCTACCAACTCCTGGAAATGAGATGAGTCTGATGGTGGTGATTACAACAACCAACAGTCGCCGAAAATAGTGATCTAACATCGGAAAGTTTAAGCCAAAACTTTGGAGCTTAAACTGATAAAATCTAGGCCAAATTTCATGAAATAAAAACCACCAACATGTAAAGGATGTTGAGTAAGATCTGTGGTTTGAATTTTGTGTCAATCGGAGGTCGTTTGGCCGGTGAACGAAGATGGGAAACATTCATGCGCTACAGTGACAACCGGGAAGTTTAGGGGCTTTCCTAGAACTTTCGCGTCTGTTAGCTATAAAATGAAGAGGAAGAAGGAAAATTACCACTTTATTCCCCTCATTTTTGAAAAAATTTCCATTTAGTCCTTACATTTTGAGGCTTGAGTTAACTGCTAGCAATTAAATGAGTTAACACCATACAATAACCACACAACAACTCGGCAACAACCAATCTGCGAAACAACAACTCAACATCAACAACAACAACTGAATAACCAAACAACAAGCAAATCAACTACAAATTAATAGCCTATCAACGACACAATAACAACACAACAACCCATCAACAGTATCATATATTATTTTTGTAAATAAATTAAGGGTTATTACACTCTAGGCCTCATTAATGATCGAAGGAAGCTCCAAATTTAGGCGATTAGCCGGCACCTTTGAAATTAGTTTTAAATGACATTGCATAAACTAATTGGGAGCAGATCCTTCACAAATTCTAGAGATTTAATCTTTGGAATCAAAGTAATTAATGTGTGATTAATGGAAGGAAGCATCTCACCAGAAACAAGAAAATTTAAGATCATATGAGTGACATCATTCCCTAAAATATTCCAAAACTTTTGAAAGAAAAGAGCTGGAAATCCATCCGGACCTGGAGCCTTCAATGGGTGCATCTGCTTTAATGCATCAACCACTTCCGATTCAGAAAAAGGAGCAGACAATAATTCAATAACCCCAACATCTAATTTGCTCTCTATTGCCGAAATAGACTCATAAGAGCTAGGAGGACCCGTTAATTAATTTTAAGTTACCAAACACAACAAGACCTATAATTTTTGTCCTCCTCTTCCCTTCCCTTTATGGTTACCACACATAGTGTAAGATAATAGAGTGAAAATGTATATTATATATTTTATTAACATTTTAAAACTTAATTACGTTTAAAGATACTTAAATATCATGTAAATTATTAAAACTTAATTTCTCCTCTCCCTCTTAGTTAATATTCAGCAAACCACTAATATCAGTGTTGTAATAATAACCATCACTATTGGCACTATAAAAACAACCACGATTGCTAGCAATATGACTGCAAACTACCACTACCATAATAAAAACAAGAAATTCACCTCTCATTTTCTATAAAAGTACCTTTAAATCAAAAAGAAGAAAAGAAACACAACAACAAAACAAATTACAGCAAGTAAAATTTTAGCTAAAACTTAGATTAATTTAACTTTTTATAAAAATATAAATCATGATCTATTTTTTTCAACAAAAATTGCAGAAATTGTCACCCAAATGAAAACACCACCATCATTAACATCATTAATCAATATAGTCACCATAATTTCTTCCTTTTAATTTTCAATCTAAAAATTACCATCATTATTCTACAATTTCATAGCTTTTTTCCCTCTTTCCACCTTGGATCTTGAGTATCATCAATCTTGATCGAAGCTCCTCATCGCGTGCATGATCACAAGACCGTGAACTGACAATGCTATTGCCACTTGAGTTTCTTCTATTTCTCTCAAACATTTTTGGGAAATCAAATATCTCGATCATTCATTGTGACCTCCAATATTTAGATTTCTTTTGTTTTTCTTTAATTTATAATCAAATTTCTAACATAATTTGATAAGTCTTATTAAATTAAATTTTAATCATGAAAATATTAACGTAAAAAATGTTGAAAAAATGTTGTGCTTAAATAGAAAATTCATAAAGAGTGTAATTAATTACTATATTAAAAACTCTATTAAGTTTGTAAAATTAGATTATTATTGAGATAAAAATATTGAAAAAGTGTTGTATAATTGTTCAAATAGAAAATCTATTAAAAATTTAATAAATCACTATCTTATAATGTAACACTATCAAAATTAAAAAATTAGATTGACATATAAATAAAATAATACTCTTATTATTTTAAAAAAACTTGTTAAATTAAAGTTTATTAAGTAAATAATTAAAATTGAATTAATTAAAATTTTATTTTTCTTGTATCTGTAATCATATTATTTTAATTAAATTAAAGTTTCTTGTTAGTTGATTTAAATTGAGAATTGAAACGCTGAATAATTGACTTTAGCGAGCATACATCACAAGATACAAAAAAAGAGATCCATGAATTATAATCAATCAAGCAAGTAATAATGCAAACAAGTAAGCAAGTAGCAAGTAGCACACAAGCATGAAAGAAATAATAAACAAAATAAACATACAAATAAAAAAAATAAAAATGGGGAAAACAGATTAAGGATTACAACCCTTGAAAAAAAAAACCTATTCTAATAAATACATCCAAAATAGAAAATAGAAAGAGGAATCGGGATTAGAGATTACATTGCCTTGAAAATTATCTATTCTATTAATTACATCAAAAATAGAAAATAAAAGAGAAACCTATTCTAATAAACCTGTAAAACAAAGGTTAGTCTTCACACACATGCAAACACGCATCACATTTAGGGCAATCTTATATATTTAAAATAATAAAAAAAATAATTAAGCAAATAAACAAACAAGGATGTTAATGACGATGCATGATGCAAGATTCTAAAACTTAGGTATTTTGGTGCAAAGTTGTCATTTTTGTTATGAAAATAGAATTTTATGATATGGAAAGTGTGAGGAAATTAAAATGGAGAAATGAAAATAATAAAATAATAAACATGACAACAAAATAATAAAAATGGCATCCTTACCATAAAAAATGGGGATTTCATGATAAAAATGTAAGGGAATTAAAATAAAAGAATGAAAATCACAAGAGTGATAATAAAAATGCAATTAACATAATAAAGATACAATTAATAATAATAAAAGTGATAAAATGCAATCAAAATAATAAAAGTGATAAAAATGCTATTTTTACCATAAAAATGTGGACTTTATGAAAAAAGTGACAAATTTATCAAAGAAGAAAAATAAAATGACAAAATTAATAAGAATGCAATTAATATAATAAAATGATAAAAATGCAATTCTTACCATAAAAATGCAAACTTTATGATAAAAATAGCAAATTTATCAAAAAAGGAAATAAATAAGACAAAAATAAATAAGAATGCAATTAATATAATAAAATGATAAAAATTTCATTTTCACCATAAAAATATGGACTTTGTGATAAGAATATCAAATTTATCAAGAAAGGAAATAAAAAAGACAAAAATAATAAAAAGGCACTAGGAAAAAGTACATTTAAGTACCCTGTGGTTTGGCCCATTTTCATATAGAGGGCTATGGTTTGTTTCGTGATAAAGAGGTACCCTGTAGTATACACCGTTAGCAAATAATGGCATTTTTCAGCAACTCAGTTAATTTTGCTGACATGGCAGGGGTAAAATTGGACATTCAACCTTAATAGCCACGTGGATTATTAAGGAGAAGATGAATTAGCATATATTATTCTCTTTTGACAAAATGACAAAAAAACTCACCACTGCCAAACTCTCAACCGATCTAGACATCAACACCTTCCTTAGCATACCTCCTGACTCCGATGATGATGATCGCGTTTTGAACAAACAGAGAAGCCAAAGTTGTTTGCTCATGGCAGTGTTCATCCTCCACGTTCTTCACTAAATAGCTGTTGCTTTCTCCTTGACACATTAATGAGGCTCTTTGCAGCAGATTAAAAACCATCGTTCCTTGGAGACGGAGCTGGTGGTTATTTGACGATGACAAGGAGGGCGGAGAAGGTGACGAGGAATGATCGGAGGAGGCATTGAGGATTTCTTCCAGGCAACAGTCGAAGGCAACAATGTCAACTGCAGCAGCATCTGTCATCAGCACCAAAGACTCAGAGCATTAATGACTCGTATACGGCATTTTTGAAGGACATGGAAGCTCTTGGCGCGCTCTATAGTTGATATCAGATTTAGAGTCTAGAAGGACAAAGGAAATGGAATGAAGTGCACAGGCTAATATGCTGGATCGGGGCTTTGAGCATTAATAGTGTTATCGCTGATGACTTTGGCTCAATCTTCATCATTTTTCTCTTGACAAAACATCTCAATACCTAGAGGATTTAATGAGAGAAATTTTATGAGATATGTTAAACTAGAGTAAGGTGGAAGTTATGTATTTCTTCTAATGATGCACTTCCATTAAATGTTTACCCATTAGCAATGTAATTGTAACTTTCCACTGTAAATGTGTCAGAATTCTCCTTTTCATTCTCTGCTTTCCATTTTATTAGTTTGCATGCAACAAATTGCTATTAATTAAAATCCCACAACTCATCTTTGACAAGGTGTTATGTGCAGGAATATAATTTCAGTAAGCATAAGATGCAAGTGGGAAAATGAGAAATAAGCAGATGTTTATAAATGGCATTTTAACTGTAAAAATGCAATCGTCATTTCTTTCTCTCATTTGATTGTGACAAGACACAACAGCTTGAATGTTTAGGGAGATGTTAATGTAACACAAATGTATCCCACAAAGCTCAGTTCAGATTATGGAGCCAGGCCCTGCCAGTATCATAGTGTTATTGCAGAGTTCACTGCCAATACTACTGCATCAAAATCTTATTTGTAGATACCTTGTACCCATACACTTTTCTGCTATGTTTAAGATAATTCAATGTCCTTTAAAAATTGTTGTCTTGTAATGACAACAATTGTAACTTTTTTTCCCAGGAAAGAAATGCAAATTCTCCATTTAAAAGCACTAAAAGCAAATTCCCAGGGATTTTGTCCACACCGAATGTTAGTCCATAAGCAGCTTGGCAGAACAAAGAAAAAGCAATCATGACAACAATAGATGCAGTTAATGATCCTGCTCTTCCAAGCATGATGCAGAAAATACCTCCTAATGTTTGCATAATCCACAAAGCCCACAGCCTACCCCTCATCCCAAATCTCTTTGCCACTACATCAGAAATCAACCCACCAGCTGGTCTTGAAATTATATTTGCTAATCCAAAATTTGTTGCTATGATTCCAGCTGTATGAAGCTTGAGATTGAACTTGTCATAAAAGTATTATACTATTATATTATCTATTGTCAACTCCACCCCAAAACAATACCCATAAGTCAATGCAAGAATCCATCCTCTATAATTTGTAACTCCATGACAGAACATATTTGAGAATTTATCTTTTGGTTTGTCTCGTAATTTTTGTAATCTCTTGAAGTTCCCATCAGGTAAATCCTAACCGAAGATTAATACAACAAAAGCTGCTTGTGTCTAAAAAAGGGCAAGAATGAAAAAAGCAATTCTCCAAGCTAAAAATTTCACAGCTCCAATGTCTCAAATCAGACTAAAAACCAAAGGCATAATCAGTTGTGTTGCTCCACCACCCAGATTTCCCCATCCCCCTGAAACACCATTAGCAGTGCCAACGACTGGCGCTGAAAACATAGAGCTCATCCAGAACTGGGTGGAGATAAAAGTGGCTAAAGAAAATCCTGTAAAGAATTATACCAGGAGAAAAGAAACAGGTGATGAGACAAATGAAGTGAAGTAAACTGCTGGTGCTGTGAGCAGTATTAGTGAAGCTAAGGCAAAACGTGGTCCGAAAAGATCACAAGTAGTTCCTATAGCAATTCTTGCAAAAACTGCACCAGAAACTGATGCTATGCCTGCATTACTGATATCAGTAGCTGTAAGATTGAGGTTATCACGTATGATTGGAATGAGAGGTGGAGCAGCAAATGTTGAAACGAAACAAGAGAAAAAAGACACCCATGATAGGTGAAATGCTCGCATATGTGGAGCTGCTACAGAGAACAATCTGAATTCAGTCGCTTTATGCTCGGAACAATTTGAATTCATCAATGTCTTCTTTCAGCCCATAAGTGTTCCTGTCAGATTATTTTCAAAAAGAAATCAAATCCATGTGCATGTGCCTTTCACAATATTTTGAATCTGGGTATGCTTCCTTTGAGCACCTCCATTTCTTTCCGTCTGTTCATCTACACCTTCCTGGTTCTGGGTCTATCTTTCTGCCTAGACCCATCTGGAAACAGCTCCACCCAACTGTAATTACCACAAAAAAATTGTTACATTTTAAAAAACCCATAAAAAAATGCAATAAATCAAGAAATTTTTTTACGTTCTCGTACTATGAGGAGGTTGGTGAGGAAAGAGCTTGATGCTCGAGTTCTTGCCATTGAGAAGCAATGAATGGAAACTTGTTTGTTCCGCTCAGCATAATTTTTAAGAACAAGAACAAGAAAGATAAAAGGAGCTCTCTTTGTTCTTGAGAAGTAAAAGAACAGTGAAGTGAAAGGAGTAGAGATAGTAGCAGGGAAAACAGGTGGTTAATGGGAGAGGCAGGGGTGGTGGTTACTGAGTGAGGCATCGATAATGGTTGCTGGCAGGTGGTGGTGGCGTTTGTTTTTAGGAGAAGTAACAGTGGTTATTTCTTTTGAATTTAATGTTTTAAAATTGGGCAGTGGGATAAGTGGGGTCTGGTCAAAATTCAAAGGAGACATCCATTTAACTATTAAAGGTGAACATCCAATTTTACCCCTGTCACGTCAACAGAATTAACAGAGTTTGTTGAAAAATGCCGTTATTTGCTAACGGTGTATACTACAGGGTACCTCTTTGTCACGAAACAAACCACAGCCCTCTATCTGAAAATGGGCCAAACCATAGGGTACTTAAATGTACTTTTCCCAAGGCACTAAAAATAGTAAAAATGATAAAATGCAATTTTTACCATAAAAATATGAACTCTATGATAAAAATAACAAATTTATCAAAAAAGAAAATGAAAATGACAAAAATAATAGAAATGCAATAAAAATAATGAAGGTGATAAAAATGCAATTTTTACCATAAAATTTTGAAATTTATGATAAAAATAGCAAATTTATCAAAAAAGAAAGTAAAAATGACAAAAATAATAAAAAAGATAAAAATGAAATTTCTACCATAAAATATGAACTTTATGCTAAAAATGACAAATTTATAAAAAAAAAAGAAAATAAAAATGAGAAAAATGATAGAAATGATAGAAATGCAATTTTTACCGTAAAAATATGAACTTTATGATAAAAATGGCAAATTTATCAAAAAATAAAATAAAATAACAATAAATAAATAAAAATGCAAACTTTAGCACCAAAATACCCATTTTTTATATTGAAAGAAAAATGATGCAAAAATGATAAAAATGAACAAATAATACAAAAATGATGCAAACACTCCCAGAATCACCCGAACTATCCACTCCTTCAACATATCTTATTCCAAACTTCAAAAAATACCACAAAATCATAACTCATTCACATGATAATAAATAATTAAAATAAAGATTAAATAAAATGCAAAAATGCAAAAAGGAGTAAAAGAAAAAGAAAAATGATATGAGATACAAATTCTAATTAAAATAGTTGAAGATCCTCAGAATCACCGGGTGATTACCCTAATGCGCGCTTTGACAAAGATGATGCTTGGTTTGGTGAAAGAAGTGCTAAGATAATCCTAGAAGAAATAGAAAATGAGTTTTTGGTGTTTGGAAATGGGTCTCCAATTGCAAAAGAGAGGTTTTGAAGAGAGAGGAAGTCTCAAATTCATCCTATAGCAGTAGTCATTTCTCTCTCTAAGTGTGTTTTTAAAAAAATGTGCCAAAATCCCCAAAAAGGGCAAAAATTGGGTTTTTATAGACCCAGGGGTTCGACCCACGGTTGTGGATCATGGCCTTGAGTGTGGGAAACTGACCCACGGTTGTGGGTCATTGACCCGCAATCGAAGGTTGGTCGACCCACGGGCTTCCCAATCCTATTTTTCAACCGTTTTGGCTTCTTTGGTCCATCTCGGGTTTTTTTGAGGCTCGGGTATGTATTTTTGGTTTTTGGGTTCTTCATTTTTATCTAAGCGCGCTCGAGATAACTTCCAGAGAAGTTTCCCTTGTCTCGTTACAAAAAAATTTATCATTAGATCTTTGGGGGACCACCAGCATTTAAGGTATCAACAATATTATTATCATTATTATTAATTGTTTAATTATAGGTAGTCTCATGTCTGCTATGTTAGCGATTTTGTTCATCATTACTGGAATATAAATTCCAAATACATTACATTTAAAATATTTTTATATACTTTTGGTTTAATTTTCGTATACTTTTAGTTTATTTTTCATATATTTTATGTTTCTGATACAATATCTTCATTATAGTATATTTCGCGAATTTGTATATTTTATGCTTCTGATACAATATCTTTGTTATAGTATATTTTATTGTTTTTCCAATTTTTTGGGTTTCTCTATTTTTTTGATGCGTGCCAAAAGATTGTTGGTGAATTTTAGCGAGCGTGCTAGAGGATTAATTCCTCAAATAAAAACCTGGCTCCTTTCAAATAATTGTGAATTCCTAAACTCCTTTACCACAATTCGTTTGAATTCCAAAAGATTTTATAAACTTGATTAAAGTGTATTGTAAAAGTAAAGAAAATGAAACTTTGTATTGATGAAAGAGCTATTACAAACTGAATAAAAGCAGTAAAGAGACAAAAACAAGGAAATTTGTAGTCTGTAAGCTAAGATAATGGCTACTAAATGACAATTGAGAATGATTGGTGAATTGGTTGATTTGTTGATCTGTGTTGTTGTGATTGTTTAGTTGTAAATTTATATTCTTTCCCTTGCTTTTATAGGCATTCTTACTTGCAGGCTACTTCTCCAATTTATTTCTCAATCTCAAGAGTTTCTGCCGTTCCTGGGGAAATAAATTCACGTAACTTCCTAAATGCAACATTCTTCCTTAAGCTGTGTTTGAACAGTTGTCTCAATCTCCAGATTCTTCTGCCTTAATCATTATGCTACACTGATTATGAATTGGGCTTTTTAATTATTTTTGGGCTTCAAAATATTAATTAAATCAAATTTGGCCATTAATTTAATGGCCTTAATATATTTCAGCAAAAAATTCAAATATGGCACAAACATTTACATTTTTGAAAAATATCATTGTACCAAAATAATAAACTTTATATGTTCGCTACTTATAAATTAAAAAAACAATACTAATTATTAATTTATTTTTATTTTTATTCAAAAAGGTAAAAAATGTGGAGCTCAATTTTCAATGGATAAATTTTCCTTCAAACTGAATCAACGATGTTTGATTAATTAATGAAACTTTATTTTCTAAAAAAATGAAGGGCTTTTAAGTGGTAATGATTAAATTTCAATGAAAATGAATTTTTTTAATCTATTACTGGAAAACAACACATTTATTCCTTACATGATTTAGTTTGTGGCTATACACTCCAAAGATGGACTCACGAGAATGTCTACTTTTTTAAAAGCATTTGCATTGTAAATTCTCTTGGATTTTTTTGTTTTTGGATTTATGTATATTTTATCCAAGTGCCTAGTAGGGTCTGAAGCACTTGACCCTGGTCAGTTCTAAATTTCTACTTTATTCCTCATCTTGTCTCTATATGAGTAACATTAAAAAAATTCACATTCAGTTGCCATTGCTTAAACATTTACTTTCATCTAATCTATCCTTCTGCACTATTTACAGGAAGCTAAGAAAGCGTGTCTGGAAAAGTTAAATCATTTAAGGAATAAAATGGGTAAAAATGTAAAAGAAAATAAAAATAAGAAAAAAAATCGCTAATGCTCCACTAATAAAAAAAAAGAAGCAAATAATTTTTTTTTAAAAAAAAAGGAAAGAAAAAAAGAATGAGAGAAAATAAAAATAAGAAAAGAAGGGAAGGAGGAAAAAATGAAAATAAAAAAGAGGAAAAAAATAAGAAAAGAGGAGAAAATAAAAAGGAAAATGAAAAAAGAAAGAGAATAAAAATTAAAATAAAAGAACAAAAGGAGGAAAAAAATAAAAATAAAAAGAGGAAAACTAAAGTAAAAGAAAGATGGGGCATGCTTAGAGGTGAGCATTTGGTCGGTTCGGTTGGTTTTGAGGGTTTTTTTTTATCGAATCGAATCAAATTATAATCGAACCGAACTGAATCAAACCAAACCGAATTGAACCAACCGAAATTTTTAAAATTCAAATCTAACCGACCGAAATTTTTAAAAATATTAATTTTTTTAATTTTTTATTACATTATTATAATATTTAAAAATTAAAAAATAAAAAAATTAGTAAAATTCGGTTAAATTGGTTAATAAATTTTCTGGATAGAAAACCGAACCAAACTAAACCCAAATTCAATTCGGTTCGATTTGATCTAAAAATTTTAAAAATATCAAAATAATCAATCGAACTAAACCGAACTGAATCAGTTCGGTTTATGATTCGGTTTCTACGGAAGGCTTGCTCACCCCTAAGCATGCTTATAACAAAAGAGACATGTCATTTGCCAAATGTACAAAAAAATTTCATTTGTCTAAAATGCCCCTAATTGAATCTCTCTCACACACACATGATGAGGATGCCGTTGCTGAGGTCTATCAAACTCCACCACCGCCGCCGCTGAGGTCTATCACACACACTTGATGTTTCAAAAAAAAAAAAAACTCCACCACCGTCGCCGCCTCCACAAGTAAACTCACCATCATCACCGATTGAATCATAAAATTTTTGAATTCAAATTTGATGTTCTTAGTTCTTCTTTTACAGCAACAACAACTTGGCTCCCTTTTCTCTCCGGAGGTCTTGCCATCGTTGCACTCAAATTCTCTCCCGTCGCATTCGCACTCTCAACCTCGGTACTTCTCTTTTATTTTCTTTTTCAATTTCGATCATAAATTGCACCTTAAATTTCTGGGCATTCTATGTTTGCTATTTAATTTTGTGGGTTTACTCAATTTCTTTTCTCTACTAATCTCACAATCTCCACTTCTTCCTTCGATCACCATACCTGAAAATTAGCTTTTCTTTTTTTCTCCATCTCTATCTCTATGTTGTTTTTTCATTTCAAGAATCCATAAAAAAGCCCTCTATCTCTGTGCTTGAAACCTTCTCTCTTTCATGATATCCTTCAAGAACCAATCAAAATATCGATTTTTTTTCTATGTTTCTTTTCTTTACTTTTTATATGATCATCAATGTTGGAAATATGCCATATTCTAATGATAACAATCTAATATCTCAAGAACTTGGAATGGCTGTATAACTGCAGCCAACATGATGACACTGATAGGGCTGAGCATGTGTCTTGGAGTACCCGAACCGTCCCGAAAAATCGAACCGAAAATCTCCATAACCGAAAATCTCCGTTGACCATTTGACTTTCTCCGAACCGAACCGTCCCGAACGTTTTTATTGGGACGAGTCCGGAGAATTTGAAATCTCCGAACCGAGATCCGTCCCGAACCGCTCCGAATTGTACCGAACCGAAGAACCGAAACTAGAACTGATAATTTAATAGAATTAGAGTTATATACATGTATATTATAAAAATTAACATTATATTATAAAGATTTTTGCAATAATTATATTCAATTTATTAATATTGGACATAC
>CATIWK010126141.1:0-27182 GCA_949634005.1 Mallotus japonicus
TACAAAAGAGAGAGAGAAATAATTAATTGCCTAATTAAGGGAGAGGGGCAATTTTTGAGATGATTATACAAAGGGGAGGAGGGGTCTATTTATAACAAAAAAACTTCCCCTCCTCCTTATAACAAAACAATGTGGGATTGGCAAATTTTGCCAAAACCCAACAGACCCGAGGTTGGCATTCTCTTTGTATAGAATGCGATTCTATGTATATGCTTCAAATGTTCAAAACCAACTCTAAACAAGTTCCTTGGGAAGTTAGACAACAGTGGATGGATTGTTTATTTTCTATTTCGAGAATGCAGTTCCGGATTTCGCATATCTATAAAGAAGGGAACTCCATGGCGGATTTATTGGCAAAGCATGGGGTTTCGGCTTCTTCATTACTTTAGTGGGACTCAACCCCTTCTTTCTGCAATCCTGTGATTTGTGAGGATTACTGTAGACGTGAACATTTTCATTTCACTTAGTCATATGTGGCTTTTTTTTTTTTGTTTATTCTTTGTTAGATAGAGAGAACACTTTCGGTTCTCTTAAGCATGTTGTGGCTTTTGCCTTTGGTCATCTTTGTATAACTTTTATTTCTTTTTATTTCATTTTAATAATATTTGGACTACAGATGCTCGGGTGCGTTATCTGATTTCTGGACTCCAACCTTATATATATATATTTTTTTTTCTTTTTTTTGTTTTGAAACCATGGTTGTTTTGTTTTGTTTTGTTGTTGTTGATTGTTGCTATTTAGTTATTGAGTTGTTGTTGAGTTATTTGAAGAATTTAATAGTTGCAACTTAATTTTCTTTATTTAGATTTTTAAAATTAATTAATGATTTTATTTTGGCTAAATTTTTAATAAATATTTTAAAGTAAATTATGTTTTATATTTTAGTTTTAATTTATTTTATTTTAATAATTTTAAGTGGTTATATTTGAGTTGTTTTAGTTTTATTTATTTTAGTTTAATATTTAAGTTGTTGTTGCTATTTTTAGTTTTTCTAGTTATTTTCTAATTGTTCTTTGGTTGTTGTTGCTATTTTTTGGTATTTTTAGATTGCTTTCTAGTTGTTGTCAGGTTGTTGTTCATTGTTTTGCTTGTTTTATGTTTTTTCTTTATATGTATTATAAATTAATTATTTCATTGATAATTTTATTTTAAATAATTTTATTTCATTAATAATTATATAATAATATTATTAATAATTATATAGTTATTAATTCATTTTTAATTTAAATTAATTTATTATTTATTAATGTAAAAAAATATAATTAATCATTTATTTGTTATTGTTGTGAGATTGTTGTTGTATGGTTTTATAATTGTTGTCATATTGTTTATAGTTGTTATTGGTGGTGGCTATTGTAAAGTTGTTGTCAAATTATTATTTGTATATAAAAAATAATAATATTTTTGAAAGAATTATTATCAACATTATATATTTTTTTTAAAATAAAGTCAAACGTATTTTAAAAAGAGACCTTTTCAAAAATAACTAAAAAAGTAATATGCTTTCAAAAATACTGTTGACTTTTTTCCTTTATAAAACCATCTTTTTAAAAAAAATTAAAAATATGGGAAGATGCGCGTGAAGAGCTAAGGTAAATGACGTAAGCTCAACTTCTCATAAGGTTTAGAGTTTGCTTTTGTCCACAAGGTCAACATCATCAAAGACATGACTATGCAACTCTCTAGGCAACAAACACAACAAAACAAAATAACTAATCATTCACTCATCAACTTAATTAATATTTCAACAAAACCCAGCTAAATTAGTGCCACTTCTATTTATAAAAAGAGAGGTGATAAACAGGTAGAATCTATCCGGACAGAAAGGGCATTTACGCTTAAAACATATACAAAATTTGATTTTTAGCATTAATGAGTAATGTGAGCTTCCTATTTTTCCCTTGCTGTGTAGAGGGTGAAGAATATAAATACAGTCTTGGGAGATGATAAACATCCATTAATGAGATAGTTTCGTAAATCTAATGATCCTCTTTTCCAATTATTTAATATTAAATACATTGAATTATGTTGTTGACTATTAAAGGTCTATATATGTTGTTATATTATTCATCTCCACAGTAAAAATTCTTGTTTTACTGCAGATTGTTATCTAAAAATAAAAGAAAACATGGAATTTTTTTACAACAGAAGACCAAAAAATAAGTATTATATTGTCTTCAATGGACATGCACATGGGATCTACACATCTTAGAAAGAATGTGCTTATTCAGTTGTAGGCTTCAAAGGGTGTATGTATCGTTCTTTTCTATAGTATGAATGAAGTTGTATCTACATGAAATAAATTTAGTGAAGAAAATTTCGTCGCAGCCACATTCCCTACTGACAAGAAATTGAAAGGGGAGAAGGTTAAAAATAAAACCATTTTAATCAGGAGGAACAATTATATTTCTTTTGATGGTTTCATTTCTCTTCATCTGGGAATTCTTAAAGTTGTGTTTATAATTGGCTTCTGTTTGGGAAAGATAACAAAAGTGCAATTTGAAGCCTCTGCACCAGTTGGGTAATGCCACTATGGGTTCTAAAACATTTTCTGTTTGAAAAGTTTAAATTATGACTATATATTTTTTTTTCTTTAGGATGCATTATTTATGTGTTTATCACAGGCTTTTGGCTATGATTTCAAATTAATGATATGGATTTCCTTTTTACAAAACTTGAGGTTCCCTATCTTATAATGTTTACTAATTTTTAACTTAGAATTGAATTGTTAAAGGCACATTGAAAAATCATACTTATGGATACAATTGTTAACCATTTTATTTTACTGAGGCTGATTTCAATGGCTTCAAATTTAAGAGTTGCAGCATATGTTATAGTTTTTCTTAATATAATGTTTGCTTCAACAAGTTACGGGCAATTTAAAAGTAACTTCACCACATATTTCAATAGTACCTTCACCATTTTTGTACTTTGATTTGTTGGAAATAAAATTAGTGACGTTATGTTTTCAAATACAATGTTTTTGTTGAATAATTAAAAGAAATAAAAGGGACAAAAAGTGGAAATTACTGACATAATTCGATAACTTAGGTTTTTTTTTTTTTTTACTTTGATTAGTTAGTACTTGATATAATCGGACAAAAAGTTCAAAGATTTGGTGATATTTTTCTTAAACTTCAATTCATCAATAAAAAATGAAAAGGACAACATTCAACATGAGTAAACTCTAACATTAAACATCATTAATCATCAAAAAGAGACTTGGAAAGACAATTATCAAGTTTTAAACTTCAAAAAAAGTGTTGTCTAACACTTCAATGTAGTTGCCTATTTAAATGTTGTTGCTGCTTGTGCAGCTACTGCTGCTCTTGCCTCCTGTAGAGCCTTTCTCCTTGATGGGGTGGTTTCTTCAGTAGCATCAGTGTGATGAGCCTCCATTGTCTTTTATTATTTACATATCCCCAATATTATTGGATGGCTTCAATAAATGGTTGGGGTCAGTGTGATGGTGTCTTTTTAATTTATCATATTGAAGTGTAATAATAAGTGTCCATTTTATTAGATGTTTTTCCATTGTTTATAGCATAGTATAAACATACTTATGTGAATTTGTAAATAAATTTTCAGAGGGAACATACTTATTACTAAGGAAAAAGTCCATAGATAGTATATAAGGAAAAAGTTCAAGAGCAAGACACAGATGTCTGTGCATCAAACATTATTAAAATGAAGATTAAACCACATTGAGGAAAAAATAAAATTAAACCAGAGTTCATTTGCAGTAGGCCATATGCCTAAAAAACAGGAGATTAAATAAATTTTTATCCAAAAAACTGTGGGTTTTAACACAGTTGCTTATATGTTGCAAAAATCTAGAGACCCCAACTCACGCCACTGTGAGCAGCAGGCCTCTCTAATTTCAAATACCCTTTTGTACTCTTTAGTCCATTTTAATGCTTATTTTCTCTATTGGGATAACCGAGCAGTAATTAGCTGGTATTCATACCTGACTTACTACATTTGAAGCTTCACTCCCTTCTCCTTTTCTAGAAGATGTAGCTAATGCTTTTTTAACTTTTCAATCTCTTTGGCTGGGTTTTCAATTTGTCACTATACGGACAAATACCCTTGGAAGATATCAGCCATGTCTTTATTTATGCTTTCAGTGCATTCTTCATAACCTTCTGCTTCTCGACATCACTTTTAAACTCTCAATATTACCTAAAAGGCTTTCTATCAACTTAGTGGTTGTGGCCAAGGAATTGAAAATTAATTCAATGTCATCTAGTGCTTTTGAGACATAATTATATTGATTTTTTTTGGATGAAGCACTCTAAAGTACTGATAGTTGAAAGAAATGAGTCTCGTTACTGAGCACCTAATGAAAGTAATTAATGTCTCGAGAGAAACTTAACAGTATTCTTGGATGACTCTATGTCATCTCGTGTGAATACTGTGTGTTGTTGTGAAGCACATGTGGTAAACTATTTGGGTAAATTATTCGAATGGTTACTAAACTTTAGTTAGTTTTTCAAAAAGGTTATAAAACTTTAATTTATGACATTTTGGTCACCAAACTTATTTTTGTTTCAAACGTAGTCTCCTTTTAAGATTTTAAGCCTTAAAGTTATATATTATTACCATTTTAGTCCAAAAGATTATTTCCTTGCAAATAAGTCCATAGGTTCTAAAGATAATTAATAAAATAAAAATATTTTTTGTTTTCTCCATGCCTTCCATTGTAGAAAGTCTTGTCCATTATTTGTGTTTATTTGACTGGTCTAATACTAATAGTTTGAGAGTTTTAAGACAAGAATTATTCGACGCAAGACATGAAGAGGTTAGTATTCACCAAAAGTATCATAATCAATACTATAACTGTGTTGAATACAATAGAAAGTTGTGTGTTATTAATATTATTATTATATTTTTTAGATCATTTGCTTGATTTAGATTAAAATAATTGCTAGATAAATGAGAAATCGAACAGAGAGTTCGGATTCCAATAATCCATTAGGATTACAACAATTGAGCCTTTTTTTAAAAAAATTTAATACGAAATGTACAATAATTTTTTTATTAATAAACAGTCATTTAAAATTCAAATTATAAGCTAAACTTATAACAAATTATAAATATTTAATTTTTTTATAAAATATGGTGGTAAATGTTAAATATTCTAGTGACAATAGTCTATTTAATTCTTACTTTCTTTCTCCGTGTTCAAAAAAATTTCTAAAAATACTATATTTCGCATAAAAAAAAACTTATTAAATTTTAATTTATTGTACAGTTCGTATTAAATTTTTTTAAAAAATGCTCAATTGTTGTGATCCTGATGGATTAATTGGAATTCGAACTCCCTGTTCGATTTCCCATTTATCTAACAAAGTCACAGTATATTTATTATGATATTCTTGGTGAATATTAACCTCTTTCTGTCCTGCTTCGAATAATTTTTGTATTAAAACTCTCAAACTGTTAGTATTAGACCAGTTAAATAAACACAAATAATGGACAAGACTTTCTACAATGGAAGGCATGGAGAAAACAAAAATAAATATTTTTACTTTATTTATTATCTTTAGAACCTATGGACTTATTTGCAAGGAAATAATCTTTTGGACTAAAATGGTAATATTATATAACTTTAAGGCTTAAAATTTCAAAGAGAGACTACTTTTGAAAAAAAATCAAAGTTTGGTGACCAAAAAGTCACAAATTAAAGTTTTATAACTAAATTGAAATCACTAATAAAGTTTAGTGACCATTCTTACAATTTACCCTAAACTATTCTAAGAAATTGAAATCAAAATTAGTCATCAGTTCTTCTGGTGAAGGAATTGAAAATTCCTTCTTACTTTTTTCACTAATTCCAGTTTTTATACCAAGAAATTAACAAAACCAAGAAATTTAGTAATTTATAAAACTAAAGACATTCATTTAAGTAAATTGTACTAAACAAAAAAATTAGATTAGAAACATAATGATAAAGTTAGTTATTACCTCTTCAGGTTGTGAAGCTGTTCTGGTTTTATTTTTTGGTTCCTAAGATAAATCAGAGTAGCTGACATCTATATTGTCAACTACACTGTCAATTCTTTTTTCCTCCTGGCCCTATTGGTGAAGCAATGAAATTAGCACTCTGATCATGATCAACCAAAAATTTCTATGGTGTGACATTACCATCATCAGCACTAAGGTTGTCCTGTAAATCCTCAATGATATCATCAATAATCTGCACTTGATCTTTTTCGCTATTACTAAAGTTTCCAATTTGGTGTAGCCTGTTGGATCTTCTTAATTTAGAAGATAAAGTGGAAATCACCTTTTTCTTAGGTGTTGAAGCAACGTTCTTATCTTTTTTTCACCCAGTTATTAGATTTTTCCTGTTTATGTGCAGATGCTTTGACGCTTTGCTATTTTCCTTCTTTAATATTGGACTTTCATTTTTTGGATGTTATTGGTGGAATGGGAGAATTTAGACCTGTCATGGTAGGAAAGCTAAAAAATAAAAGAAGAAAATTACTAAATAACAATGAAATAATAAATTTTGTACGAAGTTTAGCTCACCTACTTCAACAGTTTCAATAAAAGGAGAAATCATATAAAGAAATCTCTGAGACCATCACTTGTTAAAATTGTCAACATTTTGGTAAGATAATATAACTGCATTACATTTTTTTTTTTGAAAAGAACTGCATTACATTTAAGATCTTTTAGCCCACAAATAATTCTTTGAATTACTTAAACAGACTGAAAATTGCATTCAGCTGTGATTGGGATTTCATTTGGATACATAGACTAGTGCAATCCAAACTGTCGACTCTATAGATAAGGTAGATAGTACTATGCAGTTATGTTTGGCTTGTTTGAGTCCAATGAACCAGTTCCACCTGCAAAGAATGGCCTTACTGTCCTATAGGCATAGAAAAACCTTAACTGAATTTTTTTAAGAACTCTAGGGTCATCATCCTCCAGTACATATTTCAACAAATTTTTTTTTATTCTTCTCTCGAAAAGATGAAAAGCTGTTCTTTTGTCTGTAGTCTCAGCTTTGAAGAAAATAAAATTTAATGGAATGACATCGAGCAACTGCAACGATAAATATACAACCTAATTAGTTCATTTGACTGAGGAAGTTTCTTACTTCTTAATTTTGGGAAGTATCAAACAACCATAACTGCACCAACTAAAATGGTCCTCGAAACCTCAAAAAAGGTCTTAATGTATGATAATACTTTAGAGATTTGTAAGTGAGGCCAAGAAAAATTGCTCTAAGGGGGAGATACTTTCCTGATGCAATAGCCCTTATGAAATCTATGTACTCCACAACTAGCTTTCTAAAGAAATAATACATCAAGAATTTACAAATCAACACCCACAGAAATTCAATAGGTTCCTTTTGAGAAGGAGCACCATATGCTTTCACCTTATGTTGAATCAATGAATGATACGAAGAATTGTCAATTAAGGCTGCTGAAAAATTTGGCAATTTGTCATCATTTGAATCAATCAAACATGGTGCATTTGGACTAACTATTAGTAATCCCATTAGCATAAATACATCTCGTAGTGTAATTAAATATAGACTAAAAAGGAAAATAAAAGGGTTAACACTAGGCACCGAGAAATGCATAGTTGCAGAAAGCATATTAGTTTGAAATGGTGGTCCAATTTTGCTCATTTCTATTAGTTATTTTATCCCCATTACTTCCCAAAGTCTTTCATAATATGGATTCAACCTATCAATCCAAATAATCCACTCAGAATGTGGTCTGTGTTAGGACTTCATGCTAGGTGTATCCACTGGTGGTTTCAAATCAACATCTAGTAATAACTCATCCTTAAAAGACAGTAGACAAAGTGCAACAGGTATTTCATCCTTGGTGCTTACAAATGGAGATACAGAGATAACCAATTCGTTAGAATGAAATGGAATCCAGTCCCTACAATCCAAACATAAAAAATAATGATTTCATATTGATTACAGAAATTAATTGAACATGAAATGTTCAAAATTCAGAAAAGTTGAAAAAGGAATGTACTTCAATGATAAATATGGTTGTAGTGGATCCGCATTTACCTCCATGATTATTTCATTTCAAATTTCTTGAATATATATATATATATATCAGTTTTTTTTCAAATTAAGTAATTTTTTTAATCTGCACTTATATATTATTTCACAATACCAGTGTATATAAAAATGAAAGAATACCACTAGAGCATGAGTTTGGTTCATATTCAACTTTTCTTCATCACTCAATGTAGCATGTGATTTCAAAAATAGTAGTAACTTTAAATTTTTTTTATTTTAGTCATTTGTTGCAAAATTAATATTTTGTTCAATGCAAGTTATATCATTTGCTCATTCCAAAGTATGAAAAAACGTTATCTTTTTTAATCAAACCATTCGCAATATATATGAAATACTTAATAATGTGTATAAATTACTAACTTGAAGCGCATTTTGTGTAGTTATGTCATCTGAATCACTATTGGACTTGACATTATACATTTTGTCTATTGATTCATGAAAAAAAATATTATGTTTGACAAAATATAATTTGTATAGTGAAATTATTGATTGAAATAAATATCTTGGGATTTTGAATTTTGTAACACCTTCTGAAATAAGTTTTAATAGAGCGATAGAAACAGGATGTCCTCACTAATCAGGAAGAAGTGGCCAGCGGCTATCTACCAGTGTACACCAATGTTGAAGGTTGATCTCCTAATGTATTAGATGAACGTACTCCGTTTGATTCTGACTAAAATAAAAGATCATATGAGGATATTATAAAATTAGGGTATTGAAACTATTCTCGCTGCCGATGAGAATAGTTAATTGGATGGGTTGGGATAGATTTGAACATAGATTATGGTGTTAATTGAGGTGGATGGTTGACTAAAGAAACTTTTATGGGGTTGTGACTTTTTTTGAAAGCCTGAATTTAAAAGGGATTTGAATTGGAACTATTTTTCGTGTTAAAGATAGGAGTTAATCTCGAGGTTATCGATAAAGAAAGTTTAGATTTAATAAGAGAAGGTGCCCCAAATTGGGAAGGAAGTAACGCATGTGCTCTTTCTTTTTTATTTTCATTTTCCCTCTCTTTTTGCCAAAACTAGTCATCATATTTGGTGACTCTGCAGTCGACCTCATGGTTGTGGAAAAGAAAATGTGTTTGGTTGTTGTTAATCTACAAAAAATTTACATTCGGTATGATTATTAGCAAGAAAAGTACTAATCCTATATATTTATCATTTAATTTTATATATGTGGTGAACTATTATTAATTTAAAATTGACGTCACATACAGGTTCTACAGTTTGACTGCGCTGTTTGATTTTTTTTTTCCATTTGATAAAGATTTGGTAGTGTAAAGTTTAAGCACATTTTTATAGAACTTGTGCCCAAGAATATATGACAATATCTAAATGATAGGCCAACTTTGTGATAATCACATGACTTAAACGAGGGATGCCTTACTTTCTCCAAGCCTTTTCATTTGTTTCATAGCTTCAACCAATTGTTTGCCCTCGTCTTCATCCTTAATATTACCACTGCATAACAAAATTACACCTAAAATGTACCATGATCTATAATATCCCACTGTAGATGGTAACTCAAGTAGGCCATGGCCTATCTCAATGTCAAAGGATATGCTGAAGCAAGATTTCTAGAAAAGAATAACAAATAATATCAAACAATAATTTATTTTGTACTTTTTGTTATTAGTAAGACCATAAGCAAATGACCATACCACCCCTTCCCTGTACAATGACTCTATGCTTTCACACTCTACACAACGCCTTAAAAACATAAACATAGACCTTGGAGAAACTCAATGTTCACCAGGGATGTTATTCAGATTAACCTGTGGGTAAACATCATGGTGATTGACTGCATTATAAACGTCTTTACAACTGAGATGGAAAAAAATAAAGAATAATAATTAATCAGTTAGATTGCAACAATAAAAAATAAAATAAAATATAACATCTTGTATATACCTTAGTTTAAAATTGAAAAAGATCTTTAACAGAATGTCTTCGAACTCTTTCAATTATGTCAACCATCAAATCTTTTAGTATATTGCAGAGGGAAGTCACTAGAATATTGGTATGTTTCATCTTATATGTACTCATTATCAGTCATAGGAATTTAAAATTCAGAAAAATAAGGTAATGGAATATAAATTTTTGTTTAGATAAATAACTTTTCAAGTATATATTTATAGAGGTATGTAACTCTGTAATTAACAAAGTCAAATCGACATGACTGTAAACATGCGCACTTTTCATTAAATGAAATCTTAATGATATTATTTAGTTGTGTTTACACATATATGTTACTTTCTATAAAATATAAGTATTTTAACATGGTACCAAAAAATATGTATAACAAAAAAATTGTTTAGAAAAATCAAGTAACTTACAATATTAATTTATAATGTTACTTAATCTTGTTGATATTATATTGCTCCAATCATATTTATTCCAATTTGTATCAATTATACGTTTGCATATGGATAACTATATTATGTGGCAATATCCAATGTTGAATATACTGCGCTTAATTATTGACCACTTGGTTTATTCACGGTACTTAGTGAATATAATACATGGTCCAATTCATTAACCATCCAATATTTAGCATCCTTGTTATTTGTTATTGCACTTTTTCAAAAATACTATTGATGAAGGCACGCTGAAATTGTGTTCTCCCAATTTATTATTGAAATGCTTAGGGATTATAATCCATGGTGCATGTCATTAACCATCAAACTATTCAGTAGCTATGTAATTTTTTATTGGACCTTATAAAAAACTATTGGTGAAGGCACAATGAAATCATTTTTTATCTTTTTTGTTTTCCTGCTCATTTTGATTTTCATATATAATTCATCGTATATGGTGAATTGTCCAATCAGTCTCATGGTGAAACAATACTTGGTAAAGTGTAAACATTAATTAAAAAATACAATTGGATAAGTGATATGCGCTACTAATTTATCTTGATTAACACTGATATAATATTAGGGATAATCATGCCAATTCTGACATGAAATGACAAGTTTCTTTATTGACCAAAAAGAAATTGATTAGATCAACATAATGTATTTTCAACTAGACTTATGCACTATACTACATTTTTTATTCTACATGACTTATGAGACCAGCCACAGACCAAATTAACCCAATTGATTTCATAGTGAATTCAAATGTCTTGTGAAATCAGTTTGAAATTACAAATCATGAGACTAATTAGTCTCGTGAAATTACTATAAAATCTTAATAAGTACTAAATTCACTTAATACCAATAATTTATTTGGCTACAAACAAATAAAACTTCATGGTAATAACTACACTCGATACAGTCAATCACATCATTACATTCAATTAAGCGAACCAATCCATAATGCAAGTGGTTCAACCTTTGAGAATAATTATTTTGTTTGGGTGTTAGTCTCCCCATGACCCAAATCCTATGAAGTATTCCAATAGATTTCACACTGCTTTCTCCAAACTTATTCAAATGTTTAACAGTTTCAACAAGTCTTTTACCTTCCTCTTCATCTTTAATATTACCACTACACAACGAAATAAGACTAAAAATATACCATGCTCGATAACTTCCTTGTATCATAGCCCACTGCAGTAGTATACGCCCTGACGTCATATTAGAGGCTATGCCAAAGCATGCTTCCTGAAAAAATAATAACTTATTACAAATTGTGAAAAGAATTATAATTGATTAAAAAGTAACCTCATTTACGATAAGATATGCAAGTTGCTTACCACCCCTTCCCTATACAAGGACTCTAGATTTTCAAACCTGGCACATCTTCTTAAAAAATGAACATTATTCATAAGGCAAGCTATATGTAGACACCCAATTTCGGGATAGCTGAGCATTGATGTGACAGAGAACTCCGATGATGAGAAAATTAAAATGAGTCTCGGGATATTTGAGTTCGAAATCTCGAAAAGGGTTTATTGTGTTTCTAAAGTATTTTTAAAGGACTCAATTGAAAATTTTTGGTTTTTATAAGGACTATTGTTTAATTAATCGGATTAATGGATTTTCCATCGGAATTCCAGATTGCCGATCGGCAATCTGGACTTCGGGTCGGGATTAAAACTCGTTTGTTTTCTGATTTTTCAGCGTTTTAACGCAAATAAAACTCATTATCTCAACTCTTATTGGTTCAGTGATGAGCTAATGATGTATTCAGGTGATTAACTCTTAGTTAATTGCTGATTAGCAGAGAGAAAGAGTCCCTCACAGGAGGAACTCAATCTCTCTTTATGCAACAGAGTCACAACGTGACTCTGCTAGGTTTTTTTTCATATGTCCCTATATAAACTAAACGAAGCCTGCTTTGAAAAGGGAGGATTTTTGAAAAAGGGATTTTTGATCAGAGAAGAGGCAGAGCTGAGAATTCACGTTTTCTGCAAAAAAAAAAAAAAACAAAGTTCAAACAAGTCTTCTTCTTCTTCTTTAAAATCTTCTGCGGAAAGAACTTAAACACACAGGCACAAGAGTCCTTTAATTGATCTTAGAAACACAGTCGCCTTCAAAGAGAGAGTTGAAGTTAAATAATTCAGACGAATTCCTAGTGAACAAATGGTGCAAATCACCTACTCTGAGGAGCCATCAAAACTGCATCAGTGTTTTGTTCTTGTTTTTTCGTTTATTTCATTTTTATTTTATTTTTTCTTCTTTTTTTTCTTCTTTCTTTTACGTTGATTTATTTATATACTAATAATTTTCTTTGTTGATTTTTTGTATATTTCAATGGAGGGAGTGACCTAGACTTACAAGACATGAATCTCCATAAATTAAGGATGAATCTTGTGATTAATTAGATTTTTAGGTTTTTCTTGTTTTTTTGTTATTATTCTATTGTATTTTATTATTTTTTGTTTTATTGTCTTTTATTATTGTTTTAGATCCTTGTAATAGCCCCAATAATGTGATATTAATAAAAATTATGTGTGGATTTGTAGTTTAATTAATTGATTAGTAATTAGGTTTATTTGGTAAGTTTTAATAAAAATAAATGATGGTTTTAGAATTAAATCTAGGATGCATGTAAATTAAATAGGATTAGAAATAACTTTGTATGTATGTTTTGTTATGTTTTTTTATACTTTTATGTTCTTTTTATAGTTTTGATCTATTTTTATGTTTGAGTTTATGTTTTTTTGTGTTTTTGCTTTTAAGCTCGTAATTAAGGTTTTTAGATTAATTATTAAGATTCACTTTTAATAATTAGAGTTTTAAGATTAATTAATAAAATTGATTTTTAGTCTCATAATTAACTTAGCTTTTAGGTTAGAATTAATTTAGGCCCACTTTTAGAATTAAAATAAATAGACTTAGAGTCATTTAAATAAAATTGATTAGGAATTAGGCCCATTAACTTTCTAGGCTCATTTTTTAAACATGTAAACTTAGACCATTTAAATAAAATTTGTAGATTAGACTACCATAGGGATTATGAGCTTGAATGATGCATTATTTGTATGTAATTTCATTGATTGGTTGCCTTGGAGTTTATTGTTTAAAATAAGGGTTTATATGAAATTGCATATAAATAGAGGATAAAATAGTAATTAATAAAATAATTCTAAAAGAACACAAGACTAAGAGAAGTTAGTATTCCGAATCCAGAATTTTCTGGTTGTGGTGCTAGCTTTCTTTTAGAGAATCGAGTACCACCTCCAATTTTGTCCCAGTTATTACCCTGGGTGGCGACTCCATCATCTCCACGCTATGTCTTTGTGATATAGTAGTGTGTTCTCTAGAGCCCTGAGTTCAAACAGTGTCACGGTTGCAAGAAACTTGGACGCACACTAAACCCCACCGTCTACAATATTATTTTATTTTATTATTATTATTATTATTTTACGCAAATGTCTTAGTCAGCATTTGTAGTTATATTCTTTCTTTGCACGTGCTTTTCCTAATTTTTTGCCTGTAAAACAAATAAAGTAAACTAGGAATTATTTTTTGATTATTTACTATTGATTTATGTTTAGTCAAATTATAATTAGTTGACTTCCCTTTTCGAATTATGGTCACACGTCTTGTTTTACCTACAAAATAAATAAACATAGAGTTAGTTTTTGCATATTTTATTTAGGAATAATTTTCAGACAATTTTTATTAATTGACTTCCCTTTATAGGCTGAGGTAGTGCACCTTGTTTTACCTGTAAAATAAATAAACAGAGAGTTAGTTTTTGCTTATTTTATTTGGGAATAATTTTTAGACAATTTTATTAATTGACTTCTCTTTATAAGCTGAGGTACTGCACCTTATTTTATTCGGTAGCTTTATTGGTGTAAAACAGTTCTACTGCAATCTTCCCAAAGAGGTGAGGGCTTATGTTATTGGGTTAGGGTTTAACGAACTCATCCAGAGCCTGTCTGCTAGTCCTGCTTCTATTAAGAGCAGGCAGACTGCGATGACAGTTTTAATAGAGTGCTGGTCGGACTGCACCCACACCTTCCATTTCAGATTCGAGGAGCTAACGATCACACCCCTGGATTTCATTACTATCACTGGGCTTTCTTTTACTGGGCGGAGGGTTTTATTTGAGATGTCAGTCAATTCTCAAGTGCTGGCAATGGAGCTATACGGCTGCAGACTTTGAATTAAGTAGGGGTCTCACAGCTTGTTTTCATATGAGTGACTGAGGGTGGATTGTAGAGCTGCCATGGTGGAGGGGCCAATTGGCACGGAGAGGCTAGCCCGTTGCTTTATTTTTTGCTTGCTGAGTACGTTGGTGTTGCCACCAACACCGAAGGTTCCTAGCTTCTTCCTCTTCTTCAAGACCTGGACCAGTTTCAGGAGTATGACCGAGGGTCACCCGCCTTAGGGTACCTCTACCATGGTCTAGACGATGCTTGTTGTGGAGGTCAAGGATCTTTGGTATCCCTTTCGTTGTTAATGTAAGTACTTTTCTTTCTTTTGTTGTTTCATTTTCTTTTTGTGCTTTTAATACTGACATCTTTCCTTTTCCAGATCAAGGTATATGAGTTCTGTCTGTTCCCTCCCCCTGCATTAGCAATTCTGATCCCTAAGGATTCCCTCGCTATCCATTCTAAGTGTGTGGGGGCTAGAGAGGTGGCTTGCATTTATTGGAGGATGCACGAGCTACTTTAAACATCCTAACCTTTGACGGGGTTTGTATTGGTTTTTGCACTTCTACTTTTCTTTTACCTATTTCCACTTTTGACTAATGCTTGCATTTTTTATATAGGTTCATTGGGCATGGTGGGATCTCCCAACTGGAGAGTTTTTAGATGAGATGTGCAGCACCATACATATTCTTGATATGAGGATCCTGCTGGAGACGCTTGTGGACAGGGCGTGGTATTTAGGGGAGCATGTGTTAGACTGGGTGAGTGGCCCTAATATGAGGCATATCCCTTTTCCTCTTACCCCTAACATGTTTTAAGGGAAGGACTTGACCAACCAGATCCTTCATGAGGCATTAGAGGGGTACGAGAGACACCATTTTCTAGAGCCTCCATGGACCACCAATTGGACTTTTGTCATCCCTCATCTTTTGGACCTAATGGTCTTGAGATAGGGTCTGCTCCCTACTGCTAATGCTTTAGTCTCATCCTCTGGGCAGGTGAGCCCTAAGAGAGTTCGATTCTACACTGTTGAAGGTGCCTCTACTACCAGTGCTATTCCAGAGGCTGCAAGAGCTATATATGGGGATTTTTCCACTACCCTTGGAGCTGTGAGAGGGTTCGACCTCCATGGTTAGATGGTGAACCTCCCGCTTCCATTGGACAGGACTCGTAAGGTCTTCTCCCCTAAGAAGACCGCCCATGTGCGTCTTTCATCTTCCTATTTTATTCTTTATTTTTTATTGATTTTTTATTTGTCTGACTATTAGTTTTTGGATGATTCATGTCTTTAGGGTAGCGAAGCAGCTATACCAGCACACATCTGGTCTGATCAGCCTTCATGCTTAGAGTACTCTCAATATACGGGTTAATGTTCATCTTCTACTCTTTTCTTTTACCTTTTTGTGCATGTATACATGTGTTTATGTCTTTATGAAAAGTGCTAATATATGTAAAAATGCAGCGTGTCCATATGAAGATCATCCAGTAGCAGGTCCAACAGTATATCGACAGGGAAGTCTTTTACCAGTGGAGGAGATCGAGAGGCTGTAAACTGAGTTGTACTGGATGTAGATGAGTGGTCTTAGCGCTAGTTCCAGTAGGCCACCTAGTGACGATGATGATGATAAGGCTTAACCTCACATCTCTGGACATCTTTTTTAGACATTTTAGAATTTTTATTTATTTATTATTTTATTATTATGGATGATTGTCGGCCTTCATATGGGCAGTTTATTTTGTACATATATTTTATCGTTATTTCATTGCTCCTTTGATTCCTTCTTTATTTTCTGCGAAATTCAAAAGACAAAAATGAGATGCAAATTCATGCAAATAATAAAAAGAATAAGGCAAAGATAAGATAACCAAGCTAAAAAGTTATGGGATAAAATAAGGCAAAGATAAGATAAAGTGATGAGATGAGTTAACAAGATAACATAAAGAAATAATATTCTGGCATGATAAAAAAATGAGATAATATAAGATAAAATGAAGCAAAAGGTCATGTAAAATGGGGGTTGAGAGGACTTATGCATGTGGGTTCTAAGAATCCATGCACATGGGTTCTTTTGAACCAACGCCTAGGTTTTTATGCCTATTTAAGGTAAATCCTGAGATGCTTCCTTTTAGATTCCAAACAACAAGAGATTTTTCTGCAGCGTTTCCTTTCTTAAACTAGCAAAAAATCCTTTAAGAGCCATGTATGAAGCTAGCCTTAGAGATTTGAAGGAGTTTTTTCATGGTTTGAGTATATCTAAGTATATTAGTTTAGATTTCATGGGGATATTGTGCTTCAAGACTTTGCAGCAGGCTTCTTATGAGCAGCGGTTTCATTTTGGGATCCATATGAGCATATGTTCTGATTCGGGGATTGAGAGCTATGCCCACTGTATGACGAGTTCAGTGCTATTGTTGGATGTACTCTTAGTATGATTAAGGATGTTGTCTTCGTGGATGCCATCTTTGGGTATCCAAGTTTTAATTCTGAGCTATTTGACTTGAGTCCTTAGCGACTGAATGGTTTAGTTACTCAAGAAAGACGTTTGATCCCTGCTCATCTCTTGGACATTGTGCCACCAAGGAGGCAGCTAGTCCCTCTTGGTACGCTTGTTTTGCTATTATCTTTTTCTTTAGTCTTTAACTATTTCTACTAATGGTTTGGGGGACTACAAGATTTTAGGAGTTATCGAGGGTGTAAAGCATGAATTGACTCTTTTCCCGCTCATTCTTGCTGAGATCATCTAGGGTTTGGGTGATGTGAGGGTCCAGATTTAGTTGTAGGAGAGACTGAGCATCTTAGAGAGGCCTATTGGTAATTTCTTGAGGTATGGCCCTCACAGCCACCTGGAGAGGCGTTTTAGGAGGATCATTGATTATTACCCTTATAATTTGAGTTTGGATGACTGGTTGGCTTGGATGAGCATTGTTTCGGATGCTGAGATCCGCTGGGTTTGCCCTTAGTGTTGATTGGAGCATGTGACTCTGCAAATTCATATAGGTTGTGTCACCATTTATGGTTTTAGGTCATGTACCCACTACTCCCCTGTGCTTATGTGTAGGAAGTACAGAGTCACACAAAGGGTTCCATCAGAGCTGACTGATTTTTAGGGAGGCAGATTATCTCAGCACTTCATTGATCATTTTAGAGTTTGTTAGACTTGCAAGATTGTCCATCATTTTCCCACTAGCAGTTGAGATATTCCTATTAATAATGTGTACATACATTAGGTGCTTGGTAGGCAAACCCATTTGGTTCCCATGACTGGTGGCGCTTATTCTTCCCGCAAGTTTTAAGGATGGTTATATAGTTCCTTACATTTGCTTTTGTTATTTGTTGAGTACCTCGCAAAATCAGAGAAATTTGAATTGTTAGGTAATGCTTAAATCATGACATGTTATGTGAAGTGTTTTGTTATTAAAATGTTGATTTTTCCTTTTGAGGACTAATTCAGACAACTTTTGGGTTTTCTAGCTAAGTATTTTTCCTCTCTTATGTATATATATTATATATTATTATTATTATTATATGTAGTATCACTTAAAATGATCGACATTAAACTTTTTTGAGAACTCATTTTCATTTATGTCTGACAACTGTACCGCTCCTTATATCAACACTGTCTTGACCAAATAAGGACCTTCCCAATTGGGCCTGAACTTTCCTCTTGGATCAGGAAGGTTTTGCTTTGCTGTCTTCAAAACCCAAACTCCGACTCTTATATCATGCTTCCTTACTTTCTTACCAAAAGCTCTAGCAATCCTTCCTTGATAAAGTTAGGTGTGGTATAGTACCTTCAACTTCTCACTGTCCACAAGTGCTAGTTGTGTATGTCTTTGCTCAGCCCACTGCGCCTCGGGCATCTCAGCTTCGAATACTATATATTCTAAGAGATTTCATTTTGATTTCAATTAGGCTGCTCCGTACACCAAACAGGTGTGGCTCCCGTCAAAGTTTTCATTATAGTTTGGTACCCCCATAAAGCAAATGGTAATTTACTATCCCAATCTTGATGTGTTAGTCATTTTGGCCAGTATCTTTTTGATGTTCTTACTAGCCCAATGTCAAAATGATGATTTTGATGCAAGAATAATTATTTCGAGTTAAAAATATAAACTTTACGTGAAAATTTTGATTTTTCACTTAGAAAATAAAAATTTTATGTCAAAATACCATTTTTATACCAAAAATGATACCTTGACATTGAAGTGCAAATTTTATAACAAAAATGTAAAATTTGTATTAAAAATGTGATTTTTATGTTAAGAATATAATATTTATGTAAAATACAACTTTTAATAACAAAATATGCAGAAAATGCAAAAATTATACAAAAATGACAAATTTAATATTTTTGATAGCAAAATGAAGACTTTATGTGAACAAAGATTATTTTTCACATAAAATACAAAATTGATGCAAAAAATGCATATTTTGATATCAAAATGTAATTTTTATCAAGAAAATATGCAAAAAATGTAGGGAATGCAGAAATTATGTAAAATGATAGATTTGATATTTTGAAGGTAGAAATGAGGACTTAATGCAGAAAAAAATGCTTTTATATATAAAAAACATAATTGGTTTAAAAATGCAAACTTCATTATAAAAATGTGATTTTTATAATAAATTGTGATAAAAATGGTGAAAATGCAAAATATAACGGAAAACTATGAAAAATACAGTTTTCACATAAAAATGACATTTTTGTGATTCTCACGTTTCCGGAAATAGAAAATGCAAAGATGACAATTTAATATGATCAAAATAAAGAATAGATTATTCAGATAGCATACAAAATGTAAGTCTCACCACACAGATCATAGCAAGTTTACAATTTGCTTGCAACAATAAAAATAAAAAAGAGTTTAGAGTAAAAGAGAAAAAAAGCAATTATACTGAAAATAAACATGCAAAAAAAGTCTGTTTGGTCCTCAGAAAGTTTGACTAAGGTCGTTTTAAGAGCATAAGCACTACTTTCGTGTAAGCTTTGTAGCTATCCTTATCAAATTTATATAGAAATCAAGTGTAATGCATATGTTATTACCTTTAGAGCATGCTTCGACAATGATGAGGCTCAGTTTGGTAAGAAAAAGTAGGACTAATTGAACACTAAGCAAGAATGAAAGACTGTTAGATAGTGTTTACAGGTGTCTTGAGTCTTCAATTCGGCAGAGTAACGGCTTAGTTTTTCAAAAGTACACCCAAAAATGAAAAGAATAGTGCTATTTATAGACACATGAGTAAAGGATACTATTTTTCACATGTCTGAATGCGTGTCTCGTGCGTATGAGCTTGCACACACACTTAAGCACATGAGTCACGTGTTTGAGCGCACATGACACAGGTGTGTGCATATATGACAAAAAATCGAGTCAAAGTGCAATTTTCATGCTTTTTTGTGTGTATTTCACGCGCAAGATGCCCTTACACATGGTACATGTGTTCATGCATGCATTTGCGTGCTCTTGCATGCGTTTCGTGCATTTTTGCTTGTTTTTCGGATTTTTCAATGTGCGTTTTGACTCGAGTGAGATTTTTGAAGTTTTTGAAGTTTGAAAAGATATTTTCGAACTTCCAAATTGACGAATTAGTCATCTTTTTTAGTAAACTTCAGTCCGACCTTATAAAGCAAGTCTCAGTTTAACGAGTTACGTGTTCGAGCAGTTGTGCTTTCGCAACGATCACCTTGAATATATGACTCGCTATTCTAAATTTTTCAATTCACTAGATTAGACTTCGATTAACTGATTCAATAATGAAATCACTTATTCGATAGTCTGATTTTAAGGTTTGGGTGTTTTAGCTCCTCAGTTTTAGGTTTGCACTTTCCTAAGCAATAATGACTCGTGTTCTTACACTGATTTCAAAATTTGTTATCATCATCGGACTGCTTTCGGAGACAGTCAAAACTTGATGTATGACAGTTATATTAAAGAATTAAAAGTAAGGGTATGATTATAATTTAATTAGGTTAATTTGATTGTTGGAAATTTTGGTATCTGATTTATTAAAATATATGATTTATGTTGTTTATAAATAAACTAAATTGTTTGGTGATGTGTTAAAATTTTATTTATGTAATGTGTTAAAATTTTATGATATATGCATGCTTTATGTCAATTATAAATTAATTAAGGTAATTAGTTAGTTAAATTAAACTATTATATATAGTATAAGTAGATTAATTGATGAATTTTTTGCATTTAATGTATAAAGAATTTATGTTAGATGTATCATCGATTTCAGTTTTGAATTAATTACTTAGTTAAATTAAATGATTATATTTTATTTGGTTAGGTTGATTTTTTTACCAAATGGTTTAGTTAGGTTAAGTGATTTTTGGAATTTGTCATGAATTGTATTATTATAATTTAATTAATTGTTATTATTTGATCGTGATTCATATAGTATCTAGGTTATGTGGTGGATATATTATAAATTATTGATTGTTGTAATACGCCATAATTTAAAAGTATTTTCTTTTTTGCAAGAATTTGGTCTAATTACTAGATTTGACACATTTTGATATTGTTAGGAGTGCTGCTAAAATTTCGGTAAAAAATAGAAGTTTAAATTATAAAAATATAAATTGGAAATTTTGATGATTGTGATGTATTATAATTTGAAATTTTTTATTTGTAAGTTTGTCAATTTTATCTTAATTACGAGGTCTAGTGTATTTTAATATTGTCGCAATGCTGCTAAAGTTTTGGTAAAAATAAAAATTATAAAATATATAAGTATAAATAATAAAATTATTAAAAGTTAATTATTTTTTTTGTACTCTTCTTTATATGTTTTCTAATTTCCATATATTGATAGCACTTAACAATTGGTTCAAGTTAATTTGTTGATTAAAAACTATAAAAATAAAAATTTATATAATAAAATTGTTAAAACCTCAATTTTTTTTATTTTTTGTGTATATCTTTTATATATATATTCAAGTAATTTATTGTTGACAATTAGATGAGTAGAAAGTTTTAGAACTTGACATGATTTGGATGAAGTTCATTTCAATTTACCTCCAATTTTATATAGACTTTGTAGTATATTTTTACTATATTTTGTACCTTATTATTGTATATTATATATCTGTAAATATTACAATTGTTTGGCCAATTAATTTTAAAAAAATTCAATTTTGTGAATTAAATTTGCATTTCAACACAAAATAATATAACATGATGTATTTATAATTTAATCAATAATATTAAATAGATATAATTTATTATTTTTCATCTCTAAATTGTGATGGAAATTCATTCTTTATTTCGTCGTAATATTAGCAACGGATTCAATTTTCCGTCTCTAGCAATTTAGTGGCGGACAACTTAGTGAAAGAACTATTATGTCTCTATTCCATCTTGTTGACCACTTGCATGATCAATCTCTAAGTTTTAACTTTAACAAGCAATTTGATCAAACTAATCATTTTCTTTAAGTGTGATTTAGACTTAATCATTATGTCAAAAGAAGTTGAAGATGTTCAAGGCACTCAAAGCTTCTTTAAAGCATCAAAGTCTCATTCAAAAGTTCCTTGAAGCATGAACAAACATCAAGGATCAAATGAGAGAAAATCCACATCAACTTCAACTCAAAACAATCCTATGTGTACCCCTCACAAGTTGTCATCACAATCATGATAGGCAATCATGAGCTGAAGGATCAAAAGGGCCTATCTTCTCTTTGAAGTCTGCACCCCTCATGATCGTGAGGAGGTCAATCCCAATTGTGAGCAAAGCATCTAGATCGTGACCCATGAAAGCTTATGATATGTGAAGAACTCTAGGATAGAATGCTCACGATCATGACTACTCCCAGTCCAAGAGACAAAGGTTATATTGGCCCTAACGGCTACTTTCTTTCGATCCTCACGATCATGACCATACCTTCACGATCGTGAGTAGTCTACTTTTTGCAAAAAGCTAAAACAACATTAAATGAAGCTTATAGAGATTGAAGATGAATTAATTGCTTCCCAATAGTTAGAAATTGAGCTATAACTATAAATATGAACCTAAAGACTTCATTTGTTGGTTAGATACATTGATTGAGCATTCCATTTCTCTTCAGCATTCAAGAATCTCATAGATTTACTTTTTATTTTCATATTATTGAGTGTGGTTGTGTGTTAAAGTTAGGTCTCTTCTTCATCTCTTTATTGGTTTAGAAAAAGGAAAGCGAGGATCTACTCTTGTTGTGTGGTTTAAGTGTTAACCAATTTAAAACACTTGAAAATTAGTTTTAAGAGTGATCCAAGAAAAATCTTGTTATAAGGTTTGAGTTGAGCCTCAAAACTCATTTCTGTGAACTTAATCTAAGTGAATAGATTGAATTGGGTTCAAAATCCTAAATTAGGAGAAGTTAGGTGGAGGTGTAGGTTTGATTTAGAAACCGAACTCCTTAAACTTATGTCAAACTCTCCTCATCTCTTAATATTTCTCTTAATTTGTTTTAATTTTTTTTTTAATTTTTCAAGCCCTATTCACCCTCCTCTTCCCTCTAGGGCACTTACACATTGCAATTAGAGATGGAACAGAGATAGAATCATCCATCTTTATTCACTGATTTTCTTGTAGTGATCCACAACAGTAATAATAAAGCAAAAAAATATTTACAATTATTTATATCACTTACCCAATAAATACATTAAAAGAAAAATATGAAAAGTAAATTTAGTCCTAAATCTAATAAAAACTTGCAAAATAGAGTTTAGTACAATAATATTTACATCAATACATTATCCACACATATAAGAATCATGAATGATCACATAATGAACCAAAACAAAAAGATAATCACATGCTATACATCAAACACACTAAATGAGGCTCAAACATACCAACAAAACATAAACAAGCATTCTAACAACAGATAGTCCTAAAACATATAAAGTATCTACAACAATGTAAGAATAGCTAAAGAACATACTATATACAGAAAATGACAAAAAAGAAGAAACAAATTTCTAAACAACCTAAAGTCAACATAATCGGGATAGCATAATTAAAACAAAAAAAACCAGGAAAAGCACTTCGATAAGTCAAAATCAACATAATGAATATAGAAATGTAGTTTTTGACCAAAATTAATACTCAACATATGTGGGTAGGCCATTCACATATGTTGGACCCATAAAATTCAAGAAAAGCACCAATAACACAAAAATCACAATTCTGTTTAGAATTCTACAAATCAACACATAAAGGTAGATCTCATATCAGTGTCACCATAATCATAATGCAAGCCCATGGATAGCAAAATAAAATAGAGAAGGAGTAGAAGTAGAATGGTACAATAAGAAAGATAGAAGTGAAATGCATTTGGTCTCAAAATAATTCAACTAAATGCAATTTGATTAAAAGCAAGTAGAATACTTTAAGATAAAGTCAAATGGATCATTTTGCCCATTTCATTGCAAGTGGGTTTCAAAATGCAATTTCTATACCTCTTGAAGCGTGCTTAGACAACAATAGAGTTGAGTTTAGTTTTTGGATCTAAAAGTCCTAAAAAGTGGCTGGAATAAGCTAAAACTCCAATTGAATCTCCTCATAGTAGTCCAATAGAGTAACAACGCATTTTTCTAAAAAAGAAACCTATAAACATTCAAAATGAGGGGGGTTTATATAGATTTTTAAGCATACTTCAGGATCTGTACATACATGTAAACTATTTGACCGCATGGGCCATTTACCCATGCACTCGTATAGTTCATATACGTATATGAGTAGCAAAAGCTACCAAGCAAGTGCATAAAAAACCCATGCATACATGTAGATGACGCGTGTGCACATGTAACTCATATGCATGCATGGGTTATGTTGTTCCCGATGCAAGTTTTGACCTTTTTGGGTTTTAGGTGTTTCCTGAGATCCAATGGGCCATTTTGACAAGTTTCATGAGTAAAAGGAGTAAATTCACCTGCAAATCTTATTTAGATATTGAGGACTTGATAATTTTGGGAAAAGGTACAACAACACCCTTAATGTTCTGCACTAATCTCACTTCCGCCACCAATATTTTTCAAGGTGCAAATATGCCATTATCATTTTGAAAATCATATATTTAAGTCCTTTCTTGTAAATGTTGTTTATTCTCATCGTTAGTAGGGTTCACTGCTTCTAACATGCATAAAAAAGATATTAGACCAAGGTACATTTTTGCCCCTAACGTTTATAATAAGGAACAAATTTTTCCTTAAAAAATTTAAGATCATCTAAATACAAATATTTTTTGAAATTTTAAATTTTTGTCTAATAAAAATGTAAAATAACTATTTTTATGCTCGTGGGATCTACTAATAGTAATATTATATTAGAAGGTTTTTTACATCTAATTTCTATGGAAATTTTTTTAAAAATATAATATAAATTCATTCCATTCTATTTCAAAAAAAAATTAGGAATATTTAAATAAAATAAATTCATCTCATCCTATATAAAATTTCACTTTTTTTATTCATGTCACGACCCGAACCTATAGGTCCGTGACCGGCACTAGGGAATGGGAATACATAAAGTACCCGAAACCCATAGTAAGCCTTAAAAAATTTTTCGCGAAATATAAATCATTTAACATTAAACAAATAAAACCATACTTCATAAAATATTATATAATAAAATACATAAATATTCCAATACATAAATACATAACTCAAGTCTGATAAATTTAGAATACAAATAAAACCAGTTCTTTAATTAACTACTGCGGTATCTAGAATTTAGTTAGACAATGCATATTTTAAACTAACATACATAATGCAGCCGGTGAAGAACGAACACGGCGCAAAGTACAAACACTAGCAAGCTGACTGTGAGGTCCTGAAAAAATAAGTTGAGGGGAATCAGACCTCACTGAGTGAATCAACTTTATGAAATGCATGCTGGTTTTAAAACATTTTTAAAAATCATTTTTAAAACAAATAAGGTAAAATAAATATAACAATTTAAAATCCTTTACTTTACTCAAAAATATAATTATATGAAATCCTTCTTCGAAATTCTTTATCTGATTTAATATAAAAATTCTTGTACAAAATCATAAAATAAAATTTTCCTTTTAATGGACAACTTGATAGAACTCCTAAACCACAAATTCTAATAGCCTTTCGGCTCTCTTTATCCAAATGACTGCCGGTTTCCTGGGAGCAAGCTCACCAGGGTCCAACCACAATCGATCTCTTTATCCAAATGACTGCCGGTTTCCAGGGAGCAAGCTCACCAGGGTCCAGCCACAGTCATACCTTTGCCCAGAGAGCAACGCTCGCCCAGGGCTCACAACACATAAATAATCACTCATATCATTACTATTGTGCAACAATCCTGGTGATACCCATCAGGTAGCATGTTCTACCGTTTCTCCAAATCATTTAATGCGTAAATAGATAAATAAATTAAATGAATAAATAAATAATTAAATCAATAAATGATTTAAATAAATGAGATAAATAAATAAGACAGAATGAAATAATTTCATTTAAAGCATCCCTTCAATGCTATTCATAAAAATAAAAGAAATAATTAAATAATTAAATAAAGCAGAAAGAAATAAATTCTATCAAAGCATACTTTCAATAGCTATTCATAATAATTAAAGAAATGTTCATGCATAGGACAGTATAAATAACTTCATAATTAAACCAAATAATCATTTCTTTATTATTTTTAATTACTTGAAAATAATATGAAAACACGCGCAACACACACTTCATAAAATTAACTCACAGGTTGAGCGTGCCGGGCGACGCGTTCTCTGTTACCCTGGTGCCACAGCTCGAGTCCCGGAGTTCTCTAAAATAAATAATATTTATTTAAAATATACTCATAAAATAAAATAAAATAAATTCATGAAATTCTTAAAAATTAATAAAATCATGAAATGAGGGAATTGACTTGATCTAAGACATAATGATCGACAGACTCAAAATTTACAGACCGGTGTCACATTTTACGAGAAGCCTACCGAAAATTCGGCAGAGTCTCCTTTGTAAAACGAACGTCTCTCTACTAAAAGTAGAGTCAATCCTACAAATAAAAGACACTTCTAATATTCACAAAGCTCACTTCTTGGGTTGGGCCCTCGAGCTACATTTATTGCCCAACCGAGAGCCAAGATTCACAACATCGAATAAATAATATAATTTTTTATTAAAAATCATCAATAATCATAAAAATTTTATCTAAATAATACAAATTAAATCATTTACATAATAAAAATATATGAGAAATTTATTTACAAATAAATAGTAAAATGCTAGTTTATTATTAAAATTTCATTAATGGAAATAAAATTCCCATTTTACAACAAAATAATATTAATTGCAAATAACCATTTAAATCACCCAATTATATTATGAAAATAATCTAAAACTCAATTAGGCTTAAAATAATGAATACCTTAATTATTCATTTATTTTAAAAAAATTACTACTTAATAACCAAAATTTTGAAATTAATAATAAAATTATTTTCATGCTTAAATTACTTAAATTTAGTCTAAAACATAATAAATAATAATAAACTTACTCAAAATAAACAATTACTCAATTCTAATAATATT
>CATIWK010126147.1:0-15056 GCA_949634005.1 Mallotus japonicus
ATAACAATAAAAAACAATAAAAATTATGAGATATATAAAAAAATTATTATTTTTATCATTAATACTAATAAAAGTAAAAATTTTATTTATGACCTTAATTTTGTCATTAATAATGAAAAAATAATTTAAAAATAATAAAAAATAACAAACATAAACAAAAATAAACAATAATCAATAACAACAATCAACAAAAATAAACAACAATCAACATAAAAAATTCACTATGAAATCCTCCCCACAAGATGCTCTTTGAGCAACTTACTAAACTTTGCACCTCCTAATCCTACGGTTATGGACTATTCTCCCTCTGCATTCAGAATAGCTAAATCACATTCATGACGAACAGCTTGAATTTCCGCTCTATACTTGGTAGCAGACCCATGCCTTCTCACAAGTACAAATGAATGATCAGCCACCACATGAGCATTTGTGAGAATCTTTTTTCCAGGAATAACAAATCCTAAATCATAACAAAAACCCGAATTAAAGATAAGTATATAAAGTAAAAAAAGTTTTTCAGCCTGTAGAAGTAATCATAGATATCTCACGGTTTAGATCACAAATTTGCCACACGCTCAAACATAAATATAAATACCTTCAGCACATGTAACAAATCATATTGTAAGCGTATAATCGTTGTTAGTAGGGGCACACTATAAGCAAAGCAACAAGTGCCAAATAAGACTAGAAAAGATAGGCAAGCAAAGGAAGAAGTACAGAATATAGAATATTATTGTAGTATATAGCGAGAAACTAATTGTTCAAAAAAAATATAGCGAGAAACTAACGCTTTGTTTGGATAGGGTTTAGGGAAGGTGAAGGAAGGGGAAGGGGAAGGTGTTGAGTTACGCTTGTTTGGGAAGATGATGGTATCATAAAGGGACGGTTTTTGGGGGGTAAAAGAGAACCATCCGTACTGTTTTTTTGTTGATTTTCTTACACCCCAAATCGGGGTGTAAGCATGGTGAAGGAAGGGGATTATTTTTTTCCAATAATGTCCTTATGTGAAATATAGAAATCCATAACTACCCTTTTCTCCAAGAGCACAGGGTTGCAGTTTTTTTTTAATCCAACACTAAATACTTAAATACGTAGTGAAAATTTTTTTTGGCTTAAATACTTATTATTATTATTTTTATTATTATTTAAGTTAAATAAAATAAATATTATTTAACATAACTGGAGGTATTTATATCTTTTATATACATAACTCATTCATATAACCCTTACATTACCTCACTTCTTCCAAAACAACAGTTAAATAATATATTTTTCCCTCCTTTACCTTTCCCATCCTTACTCTTCCTTACTAAACCATGGCCTCACCCCACTCTGTTTGGATGGGGTGAGGCCATGGTTTATTAAGGAATGGTAAGTAAGGGTAAAGATGGGAAAGGTAAGGGAGGGAAAGATATACTCCCTCCGTCCCATAATATTTGGCAAAGTTACTTCTACACACAGATTAAGAAAATTAGTTAATTATAGTTATTTTATGTACTTTTACCACTTTCTTACTAAAATACCCCTATTAATGCTTTTTATTTTATCAAGTATGAATAATGCTTATTTAATGTCGTTAATAAGATCAAAATTTATAGTGAATTAATAATTTTAAAATATACCACCAATTTTAATACTCCTACTTAATAAAATTGTCTTGCATTAGTATTCTAAATACTACTGTATTAAATGTCACTTTAGTAACAAAAAAAATTGAAAAATGCCGCCAAAAAATGGTTTCGCACTAGTATTTAATACTCTTACTTAATAAAATTGTCTTGCATTAGTATTCAAATACTACTGTATTAAACATCACTTTAGTAACAAAAAAATTGAAAAATGCCACCAAAAAAGGGTTTTGCACTAGTATTTGACTAAAAAAAAATTGCTCTATTTTAAAAAAACCCAGAACAATCCCGCCAAAATAAGGAAATTATGTTTAATCTTAGCACAAATATTAATTTGATTATTGGCATGTTTTTAGTCTTATTTTCTAATTTCATATTTGGGGTATTGAAAAATTTGGAGTTTTGATTTTTCATTGTTTAATTTTAGAGAAGAGGAGTGGATAGTTTTTTTAAAAAAAAGTGAAGAGTAATATATTCAAATAAAATTGCATTGGAACTTCACCATATTTATTAAACATATGTATTCAAAGTCAAAATTAGTGGTATTATCAATGTAATTAATAAGGGTGTTATAGACATTTGCTTAATCAACTTCCATTTTAAAATAGAAAGTGGACAAAGTTTTGGGACATCCATAAAAGAAAAATTTACCAAATATTATGGGACGGAGGGAGTATATGAAATTTCAGTGTTAATCTAAGGTTTAATTAGCTAACTCGTGATCCACCTTATTAATGTCCGTGATGAATGAAATATAAAGTAAATAAATTTATAATATTTAAATTTATTTTTTGTCACATAATGTAAATTTATGATTCGTGTTAAAAAAAATGTAAATTTATGATTTTAAATTATTTCTTTTTTTAAGAAAAATTATTTTATATTAATAGTCAAAAAAAACTTATACTATTTTAAAATTCAAACAGAATGAACACATAAAAAAATTCTTTTCGCATTTATTTTGTCCAATTAAATCCGAGGGTAAACTCGAGTTTAAGTTATTTAAAATTTAAAATTTTAAAATATAAAATAAACATGATGACGGTAAATTTCTGACATCAGAACATACATTAAAAAAAAAAAAAAGTCTCCCGCCATTAACGCGTTCTGGCATTGCTTCACGACAACAAAAACAATAATAATAAATTAACATATAATCTCACCTCTGTAAACCCTAATTTTTCAATTCAATTCGATTCGATTCGATTTAATCAGTTTTTGCAATACCCAATACAGTTTTTCAATTCGAAGAACCAAAATCAAGAAGAAATGAAAGCAAAAACGAAGCGTTCGAGGAAGAAATTAGGGTTACCAGCTATTTTAGTTCTGTGCCCTCTCTTCTTCCTCGCCGGATTATACGCTTCCACTTTTCTCTCGCAGGTTTTTGTTGTATTTTTTAGCATATAGTTTTGTTGTTGATGTAAAGATTTGATTTTTGTTCTTTCTTTTGGGGGTTTTAATTAATAGGATGTGCCTATTATTAAACCAAGATTAAGAAGGCTTAGTGTCGTCACCGATGACGAGCAGGAGGAGAAGAGGAAGCATGAGGCTATGCCACATGGCGTTACTGGAGAAGCTTCAGTTGAATCAATTCCATTTCAGGTTTTAATTTTGCTTAGTTTTTGTTTTGTTTAAGAGGAAACTAGTTTTTTTTTTTTCGGAAGTATTTCATATTTTTTTCGAGTGTTGAGTGTGCGGACTCATTGAATTTGATGAAATTTATGGTGTAAAAATTGGAAAAGAATGGGTTTGATGAGTAATTCCGATATTCAGCTGTTACTGCATTGTTTGTTGTATGATTTGGGAATTTGGACGTGAAATGAATGTAGTGACCAATAACTCGAAGAGTAAGCATACTGAATTGTAATGAAGTGGTTTCTTCAGTTCAATGTTGGAAGAATAGAAAGGAATTGGTTAGTTAGGATGCTTTTGTGCCAAACTAGAAATATTTTTGTCACTATTTCTAATTTTGTTGCTATTTTGCTGATTTGTAGGTTTTGAGCTGGAAACCAAGAGCTGTGTACTTTCCAAACTTTGCAACCCCACAACAATGCACGAACATAATTAAATTGGCAAAGTCGCGCCTAAGACCATCTGGCCTGGCTTTGCGAAGAGGAGAAACTGCTGAGAGCACTAAGGGAACGAGAACAAGGTATCTCACTTTTTCTCCCTTATATTTTTTAATGTACAAGAATGTGATCTTGTAACTCTTCATATTGGAGGGTCTCTCATCTCCTTATCAATATAACTTTTGGCAACAGTTCAGGTACATTTCTTAGTGCATCAGAAGATCCAACTGGAACCTTGTACTTAATTGAGCAGAAAATTGCTAGAGCTACAATGATCCCAAGGGCCCATGGGGAGGTATCTTTTGGTTTTAAGATACTTTCTTTTTGTTTTTGTTTTTTGCTGCATATATTTATTGGATTAAGTACTGTAATTTTTGTCAATTTCAAAGGAATGCATTGTTGTTACTGTAACTTGTAAAATCTGCTTTGACCTGCTGATTTTTCGTTTCGTGAGCTAAACTGGCAACCAAAGCTTACCATTTCTTGGAGTTTCTTATGATTATTGATGTCTTAGTCAATAACATGCTTTATGCTGTGAGGAAGTGGTCTATGATATATTACTATGATCATACCTTTCTCTTATGTGTGTAAAGAGGTAGATGCTTAGCTTCTAAAACTTGGCTGGTCTGACTCTTTGGATACCTTCTACTTTCATAATAATAGAATCGGCAAATATTTGCTACGTTTAGCCATTTGGCACGTTCATGTTCTAATTAAATTTCACTTTAGCATAAATGCAACACAGCATGGCGCATCAGGACTGCAGGTTGAGTTTTGTATGTTAACCAAAGTACTTAAATTCTTAATTGACATGGAAAAAGTACAAGGATGGTGGTAAAATTAAAAGCCTATGCCTGAGAATGCCTCTTGATGACAATACGATTATGTCTTTGAGACTAGCTCTTTTTCCTAGTCATATATTAAATTGTCATTGGATGCCTTCATTGACCTTCTTCTGAGCCTTGTTACATGCTTGTTGATGCATATAGTGAATTCAATGAAGTCCTTGCTTAAAAACTTCATTGACTCTGATTCCAGAATCTGAATCTCTCTATTGCAGGCATTTAACATATTGCGCTATGAACTTGGGCAAAAGTATGACTCACATTATGATTCATTTAATCCAACAGAATATGGCCCACAGATGAGTCAAAGGGTATGTGAGAAGCATCTATCCTAGTTCTTGAATGTTTGGTTATTTACCACTCTCTGACTTCTGCATATGTATATTTAATTATTTATTGATTTTCTTCGATCCTGATACCCTACAATATATTTTGTCTAGGAAAGGTTCGGGTTAACTCTTATTTATGAGTACCGAGATGTATTTTTAATCTCTGTTAATCAGTAAATAGTATTAATTTGATGCAGGATGTTACATAAAGAGATATGATTATATGATCTCATAGTCATTAGTCTTTTTTGGTAATGTGAGCACAGAGAAATTACTTTTTCCTTGGAATAAAAGGACTGTGCTTTTTATTATTTCTATATAATATATCATATTTTAAAGTTGTGACAGAAAACAAGTAGGGTAGAGGGTATTGATAGCCTTGGGTAGTTTTATCTGGGAAATCAGATGTTCTTTTCTGGTTTTTCTTACACTCTTGCTTCAAGAAAATGAAAACTTGATTGACTAATTTTTGTACCTCAAATATAATCCATATGAATTAGATATTAGAAAATATTGTCCATAATCATGCGCATCTGATCTGACAGTGTTGCACTATTTTGGTAGCTCAGTATCTTACACAATGTGGCATAGTTTTCTTTCTGTGTGACTTTACTGTTTTAGTTGCTGGATGTTTCAATATCTAAAATCATGTTTAAATCTCTATCTTGTTTTGGATTATCTATCGTGCAGGTTGCCTCCTTCTTGTTGTATTTATCTGATGTAGAAAAAGGTGGAGAGACTATGTTTCCCTTTGAGGTAAGTGAGCACATGGCATTTTTTTCCTTTGCCATTGTTCTATGATACAAATGGACTCATTTTGCCAACTGATGGCTATTCTGTTTGCAGAATGGTGCAAAAATAAGTTCAGGTTATGATTATAGACAATGTACTGGTTTAAAAGTGAAACCTCGGCAAGGTGATGGGATTCTGTTTTACTCACTGCTTCCAAATGGTACAATTGATCAGGTAACATCACATTCTCTGACCATTTTCAACCATTAGGTCTCTTTTGATGCCTCTTGACTGCTTAAAATAAAGAAGCGAAGAGCCTTTCAATGTAGCTGGTCAGATGATCAGGATAGAAATTAAGTTGGTAACAGGTAGAAAATAATATGCATATTAAGCATGACATCTGATTTGCATGATTTTAAATTTTGAATCCGATTAGTAATTTTGGGTAATGGGCTCCATATCAAATGGCTTCTGGTAGCCGGAAGACTCATTCAGTTGCTAAGGAATTGGAGGACAGTGAGAGAATATCTGAAGTTTCTGTTTTTAAATATAAAAAGTCCTCTGGTTCTTTCACTTGTTCATCTTTTAAATGACCAAAATTTATGGTTATTTAGCTTCTGAACTCATCTTTGGTCATTTTGCAGACATCTCTTCATGGAAGCTGCCCAGTTATTGAAGGTGAGAAATGGGTAGCAACAAAGTGGATTAGAGATCAAGCGCAAATGGACTAAGATTGGATCACTATCGTCACTTATCTTTGTAATGCCTTCTCACTTTAGTACGCAATATCAAGTGTTTTTGCATAGAAGCAATGGACCTATTTTGCAGATATGTACATACTTTTACATTAAAAAAAAATAAAGTCAATGTAAATCTTTTTTCACTTCATTGTCTCAACTTTTGGGGAATGAATTTTTATCATTTTTTTTTCGAACAATAATTTTTATCATTTGTGATATGTCATAAATTATTATTAAATTTAATTTAACAAGATATCATTGATATTGTTAAAGGAAATTATTTAAGTCATTTTGGTAAAATATAACATAAAGTATTAACGATATTAATAGCCAATATTCCTACCCATTTCCAGTTTTAACCCCTTTTTATTTATAAAATAGATATATAAATAAATAAATGTTACTTATTCATGATTTTGGTTCATTAATTGAAATAATGGAGCAGAGAAATTTATTCATTTTTCTTTTAAAAAATAATTGTAAAGAACAACCAATATTTATTTTTAAAGAGTTAAAAAGGAACTATAATTTTCTTTTTTTGAACAACTAAATGCATTAAGAAACAGAATTACACGAGATGCAAATCTCTTTCAAGAAGGGATTGCAACTGGGAATTGACATAGAACCTATTGTCTAGAAACAAGAGACTATCTTGACATTTAGAGAGCCAATCTGCTACTTTGTTAGCAGTCCTTGCAATAAAACAGATAGAAACATTAGCATGCAAAACAATAGGTTCTAGACAATAGATAGAACCTATTGTCTAGAAACATTAGGAACTATAATTTTCTTTTGATATCAACATAATTAATTCTCCTTTTTAAGATCATACAAAAAAACCCTCAAAAAAAAAAAATCATGTGATCATATCAGTCTACAAACTATAATAAGGACAACGTAAAACGAATATTGCACCCTTTTTATTTTGATCCGTACAATAAAGTGCAAGGCAGAAACAAAAAAGAGAGAAGACCTATGGAAGCCATTCATATATAGATAGGATCAGGACATACAACTTTAGAACATAGAACCCTATGCTTTTTATCTTTAATCATATAGTGTGAAGTGAATGATAAGGGATCATATGTAACATTGAAATATATGATCAATTATATTTTTTATTTTTATTTCCTTCCTCTACATCTTCTGCAAATGGTTCAAAATTCTTCGTTTATATAAAAATATTAATAGTCTGTGTTACTTTAACCTAACAGTTAAGTCCTTATAGATATAGTAGAAAAATTTAATATCGAATTTTCCCTCTTTATTTTCCTCCAATTTATAATGGCAATATATATATATATATAGTACATAGTGGTACTCTTGTGTGTACTAGAGTATAAAGCTAAGCTATAGTTATGGCACTACTCATCTTAACTTCTGCAACAACTCTCCACATTTGACTCAAAGAAAGAAAAAAAAAAAAAAAAAAAACTCTCCTCTTGTTCACCTTTTCCTTCCTTAAACTATGTCCACGGCCGAATTTTTGGTGATTCTACAAAGGAATGTATCTTGTGCTTGACTCTTATATTTGTATTTTGTATAATTTGAAAAATATATATGTATTAATTTGATGTAATAATTTTTCCAAATCCACAATGACAATATTACAATAAACAATTAAATGAGTGATATATATTTTACTTATACTTGATCGATATACCACTAACCTAATATATATATATATATATATATATATATGTATGTATTTTCGTGTTTGTATTATCTAAACACTTCAATTTAAAAAGTAGGCACTTCAAAAAGAAAAAAAAATATTTTTTTTATCTATATTCCGTTTTTTGTGTCTCCATATCTGGATCCGTGCTACCTAGGTTATAACCTTATTTAATAAGATATATATATGAAATTTTAGTATTAATGTAAGGTTTAATGAGCTAACTCTCGATCCACATTATGAATGTCCGAGATAAATGAAAAAAATTAAATAAATTTATAATATTCAAATTACATTTAAATTTATTTTTTGATCACATACATGTAAATTTATAATTTTAAGTCATTTGAATTTTCATTCAATTGAATTATCAAGTATTACTCTTTATTAAAATTTAGACCGTTCTATTCATATTATTAATTTATTGGGTTGTATTTAACATATAACTAGTCGTTAATGTATGCTTTACAAGAACTAAAAATAATAATAATAACAATAAATTATTATTATTTAATAATAAAATAAAAATAATTAAAAGTTACTTTTTTTACTTTTTATATTAAATAAAAAAGATGTTTTTAGTTGAATAAAAATATAAAATAAATAATAAAAATAAAAATAAATTTATATATTTAATAAGTTCATTATTAGGTGCCTCTAGTATTCGATAATCATAAAAATTCTAATTATTTTAGAGTAAATTTTCTCCAATGGAATAGGAAATTAAGTTGTTTATTTATTTATTTAAAAAAAAAAAACTGTCTCCCGCCATCAACGGCCATTTCTTCACGAAAGCAAAAGCAATAATAAGAAATTAACCAAGGAATAATCTCACCTCACTAAAACCTAATTTTTCAATTCAATTCCATTTCATTCCATTCAATTAATACGCAACAAATCTTTTCCAAAATTTGAACAAAAATCAAGAACAAATGAAAACAAAAACGAAGCATTCGAAGAAGAAATTAGGGTTACCAGCTATTTTATTTCTTTGCTCCCTCTTCTTCCTTTTCGGATTATACGCTTCCTCTTTTCTCTCGCAGGTTTCTGTTGTATTTTTCGAGCATAATTAAACATTTTTGTTGTTTATGTAAAGATTTGATTTTTAATTTTTGTTTGTTTGTTTGTTTTGGGTTTAATTAATAGGATGTGCCTGTTATTAAACCAAGATTAAGAAGGCTTGAGGAAGAGAGGACGCATGAAGCTATGCCACGTGGCGTAACTGGAGAAGCTTATGTTGAATCAATTCCATTTCAGGTTTTAATTTTGATTAGTTTATTTGTTTTGTCTAAGGGGAATTTTTTTTTTTTGGAATTGTTTCAGTTTTGTTTTTTTTTTTTTTTTTTTCATTTTGAGTATTGGGTGTATGGACTCATTGGATTTGATGAAATTTGTGGTGTAAAAATTGGAAAAGAGGAAAACTTCTTTAGTTGGTCTGATGAGTAATTCGATCGGTATGATTTTTTTTTATAGTTAATTGAAGTGGTTAATTTTCCATTATAATAAAAAAAAAGAAAAATAAATAGTATTTCAATTTTACTTTTTACATTTAAATGTTCATATTTTTTACCATTTGAATTATTTATAGAAGATGGTTATCGAATGATTTGAAAAATGATAATTTGGAAGATGAAATGAATGCAGTAACCAAGAACAAGAAGAGGAAGCATATTGAATTGTGTTTGAAATTTTTATTTGTTTAAAATAAATTAATTATTTTTAACTTAAATTTTATATTTAATAGTTGCATTGTTTTGAAAGGTTATGTAGAAAACTAGAGAAGTAAAGTAATTTTTCAAGAACAATAAAAGAAAGACCAAATCAAGAAATTCTTTATTTCTATCAAGAATTTTTTCACAAATTCAGAAGGTCTGTCATATCCACTAAAGTAATTTCCACAAAACCTTTTGCAGCAAAACTCGAGGAGTGAGGGCAAATTTCACTTTTAGGAAAACAACCTTCGATTGTATTTCAAGCTTAATTATGGACAAGTTTTCTTATCTTTTTATTTTATTTATTCAATTTATTGTTATAAGTACTTATATTAATTTGTTGTTGTTCTAATTTTCATCATCAAATATTTTTTCTAACAACCTAAAAGTGAAATTTGTGTGTTTCATTTTCTTTTTTACTAGAAAAGTTATGAACAACATAATCAAGTGAAATATACTAAGATATGGAGTTCTTAAAATTATTGTTGATTTTAGTTATGGCATGAGAAACTCGTAAGTAATTATTATTATTATTTAATTTTTTTTTGTTGGCATCAATATATGCATGTGATGCTTAGAAATAAATTGAATAATGAATATATAAAAATAATAACATAATAGTATATTTGTCTATTTATTATATTCATTTTTTGTTGATATTAATGTTTGCTTGTATGAATATGTGATAATAATAATAATAACAACAATAACAATGAAATTTGTTATTATTATGTTCAGTTTTTCTATAGTAAAAGAATAAATTAGTAATATATATTATATAATGCATTGGTGTTTTTGTTTTATATTTAAAACAAATGAAAATCGTTGACTATGATTTGTTTTTTAAAATAATTAAAAAAAAAAAAGCATTATGAATAAGGTGCCTTGCCGCCCAAAAGTATGAATAAGGCTCAGCAGCATATGTTCAATAGATGAAAGAATTTCATTCATTATTTTAAACGGGCAAGTGAAGGCTTTTGTGCGTTGTTTGTGTTTCAGTATTTATTCATGTTTTTTTTTTCTATTTCTTTTTTTTCTTTCTGTGTTTAACTTTTTCTAAAAAATATATGTGAGATATTTATAAGATTTTTGTATTTTAATTTTATATAACAAGTGGGGAATTATTAATTATTAATTATTATTGGTTAAATATAAAATTAAAATAATCAATCATCAAATATTTGATGATGAAAATTAGAATAAGAACAACAAATTAACACAACACAAGTACTCATAACAATAGATTAAATAAACAAAAGAAAAAGAAAAAAAAACTTCTCTATAGTTAGACTTAAAACACTATCTAGAATCGCTTTTCTAAGCAAAATTTGTCCTGCTTCTTTTCGAGTTTCGCTATAAAGGACTTTTACAAATTATTTTAGTGGATATGATAAGTTTTCCGAATTTTTACAAATAGTGAAAAATTCTTGGTAGGAATAAAAAATCTCTTGATTTTTTTTTTTTGTTGTTCCTGAAAAATTATTTTTTATTTCTCAAGTTTTCTACATGTATTTACTATGAACATAACATCTCTGTTTCTAAAACCAACAATGTATGTGTATAAATAAAGTTGTTTAATATAGGTTATGATGTTTTCGTGCCGAACTAGGAATGTTTTAGTGTATTTTTTCTAATCCTGTTGCTGTTTCACCGATTCTGGGTTGTAGGTTCTGAGCTGGAAACCAAGAGCTGTTTACTTTCCAAACTTTGCAACCCCGCAACAATGCAAAAGTATAATTGAAATGGCAAAGCCGCGCCTAAAACCATCAAAAGTGGCTTTGCCAAAAGGAGAAGCTGCTGGGAGCTCTAGGGGGGGGAGAACAAGGTACCTCACTTTTTTCTACCATTTCTATTGTTTATGTACAAGAGTGTGATCTTGCAACTCTTCAATGGAGGGTCTCTCAGCTTCTTATCAATATAACTTTTGGCAACAGTTCAGGTGCATTTCTTAGTGCATCAGGAGATCCGACTGGAATCTTGGACTTCATTGAGCAGAAAATTGCAAGAGCTACAATGATCCCAACGTCCCATGGGGAGGTATCTTTTGCTTTTCATAATATATTTTCTGGATCAGGTACTGTAATTTTAGTCAAGTTCAAAGGAATACATTGCTGTTAATAGGCTGTAACTTGTAAAAGTTGTTTTGACTTGCTGATATGATCTATTCCTTCTTCGTTTAGTGAGATAAACTAGCAACAAAAGCTTGCCATTTCTTGGAGTTTCTTATGATTATTGATGCCTTAGTCATACCATGCTTTATGCTGTGAAGTGGTGGCCTATGATATATTACTATGATCATACCTACCTCTTCTGTAAGTAAAGTGGTAGATACTTATCTTCTATTACTTTGCTGGTCTGACTCTTTGGATGCTTTCTACTTTAATATTGATAATAAGGTTGGCAAACGTTTTCTACATTTAGCCATTTGGCATATGCATGTTCCAATTAAATTTCAGTTTAGCGTAAGGATAGTGATACACATCACGGTCCGCTAAAAGATAATTTTTTTTTAAATTTCTCTTTTATCTGTATACAGGGGTTATCTACTGGTATGAAATTTTTTAGTAATATCACGGGTCCTGCGACAGTATTGTTGCTGTTGGGACCCACGATATTAATCTTTATCCAATATATGGAACACATTATGGTGCATCAGGACTGCAGGTTGAGTTTTGTATGTTAACTAAAGTACCTGAATTCTTAATTGACATGCAAAAAGTACAAGGGTGCTGGTAAGATTGAAAGCCTATGCCTGAGAAAATGCCTCTTAATGACAATACGATTATATCTTTGAGACTAGCTATTTCTCCTAGTCATAGATTGATGCCTTCATCGGCCTCCTTCTGAGCCTTGTTACCTGCATGTTGATGCATATATTGCATTCATCGAAGTCATTGCTTAAAAACCTTATTGACTCTGATTCCAGAATCTGAATCTCTTTACTGCAGACATTCAACATATTACGCTATGAAATTGGGCAGAAGTATAACTCACATTATGATGCATTTAATCCAACACAATATGGCCCACAGAGGAGTCAAAGGGTATGTGAGAAGTATCTATCCTAGTTCTTGAATGTTTGGTTATCTACCACTCTCTGAATTCTGCATATGTATATTCAATTATTTATTGATTTAATTTCTTCCATCCTGATACCCTAAAATGTATTTTGTCTAGGAAAAGGTTCTGGTTAACTCTTATTTATAAGTACCAAGATGTAATTTTAATCACTGTTTAATCAGTAAGTATAGTAGTCAGCATGCTACATAAAGAGATATCATTTCATGATCTCATAGTCATTAGGGTTTTTTTTGGTAACGTGAGCATAGAGGAATTACTTCTGCCTTGTAATATAATATATCCTATTTTGACTAGGTGCAGTTAGGGTGGTTAGGGCCTTAGCCCTAAAGAGTTAGAGGTCTTAGGTTCGAGACCTCCTTTCTTTATTCTCTAAAAAAATTTAATTCTTTGAATTTATCTGCACTTATAGATTCCACCAATTTAAGTGTGGTAGTCCATCCATAATTATATATATATATAGATCCCCTTTCCTGCTATCAGACTATATATATATAGCCATGGGTAGTTTTATCTGGGACATTCAAGAAAATGAAAAATCGATTGACTGACTTTTGTACCTCAAATGTAATCCATGTGTATTAGATATGAGAAAATATCGTCCATAACCATAAGCATCTGGCAGTGTTGCACTATTTTGGCAGCTCAGTGTCTTACACAATCTAGCATAGTTTTCTTTCTGTGTGAGTTTATTGTTCTAATTGCTGCATATTTCAACATCTAAAATCACATTTTAAATCTCTCTCATGTTTTGGATTGTCTATCATGCAGCTTGCCACCTTCTTGTTGTATTTATCTAATGTAGAAAAAGGTGGAGAAACTATGTTTCCTTTTGAGGTATGTGAGCACATGGCATTTTTCCTTTGTCATTGTTCTATGATACAAATATCATTTTGATTATTGATAGCTATTCTATTCTATTCTATTATCTCATTGTAGAATGGAGTAAGTTCAGGGTATGATTATATACAATGTATCGGTTTAAAAGTGAAACCTCGGCAAGGTGATGGGATTCTGTTTTACTCACTGCTTCCAAATGGTACAATTGATGAGGTAATTACATCACTTTCTCTGACCATTTTCAACCCATATCTCTCTTTTGATGTCTCTTGACTGCTTGAAGTAAAGAAGTCAAGAGCCTATAGACCAAAACTTATGGTTATATGGCTTCTGAACTTATCCTTGGTCATTTTGCAGACATCTGTTCATGGAAGCTGCCCAGTTATTGAAGGTGAGAAATGGGTAGCAACAAAGTGGATTAGAGATCGAGTGCTTTGGCATAAATGAAGTTATTGACTTGTCTTTGTAATGCCTTCTAACTTCACCCCTGCAATATCAAGTGCTTCTGCATGGAAGCAATGGACCTATTTTACAGATGTATACATACTTCTACATGGAAAAAAAAAAAAAAAAGGTCAATGTAAAGAGTTTTTTTTTTTTTTTTCACTTCATTGCCTCACCTTTTGGTGAATGAAATTTTTATCATTTGTTTCAATTTTTTTTGAAGAATAAAAATTTTGTTATAACATATAAATTATTATTATTAAAATTAATTTAACAAGAGATCACTGATATTGTTGAAGGAAATTATTTTCTCATTAAAAGTCATTTTGGTAAAATTTAACATAGATTATTAAGGAGATTGATAGCCAAAATTCATACCCCATATATATCAAGTTTTAACACCCCTTTTTGATTCATGAAATAAATAAATAAACCTTACTTATTCATGTCTTTGGTTCATTAACTGAAATAATGCAACAGAGAAATTTATTTATTTTTCTTTTGAATTCATCAAAATATTAAATGAGTAAAACACAAATTCAAATCTTGAAAAAAAGTTTAAATTTAAATTAAAATAAGAGGTCAGCATTCGGTCGGTTTTTGACTATTTTTTTATCGAACTGAATTAACCGAATTGAACCTTATAAAAATTAAGTTGAACTAGAAACTAAACCAAACTAAAATAAATGAACAGAACCAAATTGACCGAGTCAAACAAAATTTTTATAAATATTAATTATTTTAATATTTTATATTAAAATTATACTATTTAAAAAATAAAATATAAAAATACATAATTTCAATTTATTCGATTATTTTGGTTACCAAATTTTTTTAGTACAAAATTAAATCAAATCAAAATTTTAATTTCGTTCAATTTTTTATTCAATTCATTCCGAAGTTTTACTCTTGAAACATGTCATTTCTTTTTTTGGCCATTACAAACACTTTATTCACACCAAGT
>CATIWK010126192.1:0-31422 GCA_949634005.1 Mallotus japonicus
ATATGGTAAAATTCTAGTTCTTCTTCAGTGGGATGAATTGATTTATAGTTATTGAGTCTGTTGGGTGATGCACTTAGCTAGTGAGCTGTAAATGGGCAGCAAAAACTAATTCCTCATGATTTTGTTTCTGGTAGTGTAGCATTTAGAGATACCAAAAGAAGTGGATATTAGAGCACATCACTTTCTCTCTTGTGACATTCGACGGAATTAGTAAATTCCTTACTTTTATTTGATTAAAACAATCAAATGTTTAACCCATGAGGGTGTGGACTCTTCCAGTTTAACTAGAGGTTTCGGATTCGAATTCTAAATATGCAGTTACTTTAAAACTCTTGAGGTAGACCTTTGTTGCCCTTCAGGTTCCTTTCCGGATCGAATTGGAATAGTCAGATCCTACGGGATACCAGATATCAGGTGGTCTATACCAAAAAAAAAAAAAAAATCACATATTTTTATTTCTCAATTTTTATCCTATCAACACTTTAATTAATCATTTCACTAAGTTTTTTGATAAATTTTTCATATCAAGAATCATTTAGCCTCTTTATTTTGTAAAATTAAACAGTTCAATTCCTCGATTTTAATAAAATTAAACAGTTTTAATTTTAATTTTTTAAATTATTTTAACTTTAAAATTTTAAAATAACTATCTTTTTAACACTATATTTGTTTCTATTTATATCTTATAATTAAAAATTGAGTTATAATTTTAATGAATTTATCAATTTAGTTAATTTCACTTTTAAAATCAGTTTATTCATTTTTTGAGTGTTTGATTTCAATAATTTAAAAGTTTTTAAAGTTATTTAAAAGAAAAAATAATTAAATTAAATGCAAAAAAGTGAATATAAAATAAAACTGATGAAAATTTATATATATATATATATAAATTTAAAATGAATAAAAAATTAAGGGAATAAATTATTTTATAGTATTCAAACCGTTAATTTTTATAAAATAGAGAGGGTTAAAATTTTTTTTATATAAGAATTTACTGGAAAATTGATTGAAAACAGTAGAATGTTGACAGAAAAAACAGAGAAGAGCATTTAATTTCCACATAAATAGAAAAAGTGTAAATTAGATCATTATTTTGCTGACTTAAATTTGGAGTTAGCATACGATTGGTTTGTTAATAATGTCCCAAAGATTACATTACAGATTCGGTCAAAAAAAAAAAGATTACATTACAGAAAGGCCATTGACCAAGATATCATCAATGAAGATTACTGTTTTTTTTTCTTTAAAATATACACTATATTAAATATAAAATTAATTTTTATTTGCATCTTATAATTAAAAATATTTAACCTGATAAGACTTAAAATAAGAAACTTCCCACAATAAAATATATTGACATAAAAATTTAGTTAAATTTTACACTATTAAATTAGTCTATTGAATTTTTTTTATATTTTTAACGAGAGAAAAACAAAACTATTAGATGCATTGGTTTTTTTGATTAGTTGATGATAATTCTTCTAACTTTTCAAAAATGGAGATATTATTTTGAAAATATTCAAGTTAATTGTTAGACTAGAGGTTTTACATTACATTACAGTAATAAAATAAATGAATAAAATGAAAAGAATGGCGTTTAAAGTGCTAGTTCAATGGGCTTTGATAGTTCTACATGAGGGATACAAAATCTATTGTCTACCTATCCAACCAACTGTATGTATTACGGAAAATAACTGAATTTATTTCCTTTTTGTGGCAATATCCTTAAAAGCCTCCGACTACATATTTTCATCTTGTTTTCTGAGCAAGTGTTGTGTTTGTGGAGCCTGACAGGAACCAACATGTGGAGATGGACTCTCTTGTCCATGCAGCTAGCAGCTTTCTTGACTTCTACGAATGGTCACTTTTCTTCTACTTACCATATCAAGGAACATATGAGTGTGTTCCAACATGGTAACATTCAGCATTAGTTGCTGAATTCAGGTCCTGAAGGTTAATTTCAGGGTCATCACCACGTTGTTCAACAACATGTACTTTTCTTGCCAAGCAGCCTGGAGAAAGCGAAGCCCAAATCTCGAAAAATTCTTCTCCAAAAATGTACTTTAAATTTCTTGTGTTAGTTACGAGTATTGTTAATCATCAGAAAAAAAAAAAAAAAAACCTAGAGTTTGGTTAATGAAAATATAAGACAACGTGTAGAGAAAGTTTGAGGCATTATTCTGGTGCATTTGTTCTATCCCTTGCTTCAACAAAAATAAACTGGACAGGTACCGTAAGAAAATAGATTAACTAAGACTATATTTACTTTAATACATCCTGTTGGATAGGGATTCCATATATTTACACTTCATTATTTATCTCACAGGCTGAGAATTATTACTTAACATTGCAAACTTTATTTGCAGCTTCAAGTAGCTAGCTAGTCTTAATTAATTGCTTGCAAATCCTAAAAACTCACAGCAGAATAAGTGGTTATTTAGCTTATTCTACGTATAATCCTACTACCTTATTTCCTTTATATCCTGATGTTCCATTGTTTATAATTCTTGTTGAAGCTAAGTTCATAATTAGCTACAACCATCAGGCACAAACCCAATTCTTCCGTTAGTCAGATCATGAACAATATCATAAGTCACTTGCTGAGAGTTCCCAAAAATTGCAAAATCACCATCGTCATTATTTGGTGCAAAAGCCAAGCAACCCTTCAGTACTCCTTTAATTTTGATTGCTGTAACAAGTCCAGAAAATTTTATGTCCACTTCAACTCCACCTCCAAAGAAAAACCTGATCTTTGGTACTGTGATTGTATCGTAATGAGTAAGATCATAACATGTATCCAAAATGGATACTCCATCAGTCTTTGGATAATCTTTCATGAATTCTTTAAACTTTGACTTGAGTGCAGAGTACACCGTTGGCTGCAACCTAGTGATCACCGTGCCAGAGTCAATAACAGCGCCAGCGTTCCTAAAAACTGATGCAGCAATAGATAGTTTCTGGCCACCAACGCTTATTCCTATTATGTCAATGCCATAATAAGGTGTGTCTTCAAAATCTGGTGACAATGGAGTAAATTTTGCTGATCTAGAAACCTCGCCACCAAAAGTGAGGTGACCTGTGCTCGAGCTAGAAGAGGATGGTATGCAGTAGGTGAAGAGCTTTTTGTATTTGTATCCCGTTTGTATGGCTAAGGATAACTGGCTGCGACCCAGTCCTAATAAACCTGCTGCTCGGCCAAAAAGGCCAACATTTCGTTGGCCGCATCCGAACATGAAGTGGCTGAACGCATCAGATGATGAAATGGTTAGCTTTTCAGTGGCCAAAAAGCCAATGGAATAGCTTCCGTCGCCATACTGCACTTTGTATAGACATGTTGAGGAAAGGCAACCCTTTGCACCACCTGAATTCATTGAAATAAGTACAGCAAAAAGTAAAAGAATTCAGAAACTCTCTGGTCCGGTTTTCTTTTCCTTGTGCTGGATGACGCCAGATCAAATATAATACTATTTGTTCAGCCATTATACACTAAGAGCAGGTAAGAATACTTATAAAAAATAGCTAATGCAAAATCTATAGTTAATTTTACCAGATTCCGTGATTAAATTGCAATATGTTGAAGAACAAGAAATATTCTCGTAAGAGGATGACTTTCTTGGATCAAGCTTAGGTTGTGATTGTTGATAGCAAGACCCGAGGCATGGCTCGCATTGAGTCCAAGTAATATCACTGCCAGTATCGAAAATGAGCGTAAGATCCTTTTTGGGAGTTCCAAGAGCTACCGTAACAAGATAGTTGCCTGTGCCAATTGCGATACCGGATTGAAGAGGTAAATTAGTCTTCATCTCCTTAAACTTGCCGCCGGAGTTTTTGGAAAACCTTGCATGCATTGAATTCACTCGCTGCTGGTCTTGAAGTAGCATCTCTTCATGATGAGAAAGGGAGTGTTTTTCCCTCTTCTCATCATCGTTCATCTTCATGCATGGACTGTACTTATGCACTATTTCTACCGATGAACTTTGCCTGCTATGCACTGAAATACTTATAACAAAACAAATTCCCTTGTTATTAGATTATAATTAGGTATTTGTATAATATAAACACAAGGTGCTTATAAACGTGTTTAAACAATGATATTCAACCTTTAGAAGATTTGTTGCAGACATCCGAAGCCAGAAGAGAAGTGACCTTAATATAGTGGGCATCAAAAGATTTTAGCAAGCAGCAACAAGGGTGCATAAGAAGAAGAAAAGCAAAAATGGAGTAAGTGAATGAGACGGAAGAGGAGAAAGTGGCCATGGGAGCTTTCTCTTTGTTACTTTGTTACTTCTCATACATTATTAATGGCAACCCTGATTTATAAGGGAATGACAGTATTTTTTTTTTTTTATAACGATGATGTCGCTAGCTAGTAGCGACATATGGTTTATATAAAAATAATTTTTTTAATTTATACTTTTATTCATCTTTATTTTTTTGACCAATGATACAGAGGGACAAATTAATTGAGCCATTTTTTAATTGCACTCGGTCATGCATGTCGCAACAGCTTCTAAAATTTCTGACTTCAGAATTTCAATTTAAATCATTTAATTTAAGCTTTATTGGTGAAAATAACATTAAATTATTGGATATAATTAGGGATTGATTAATTACTTTATTTTTATTATCAATAAAATAATATATATGTTAAAGCTCATATAAATAAAATATAATCATTCCTCAAACTCTCAAATATTTTTTCCCCATCCTCCATTAAGGGTAGTTAGTATTCTACATAAATTTTTACCATAATACAATAAATAAATGCATAAATAAAGGAAAATAATCAAATAATATTTTCTCTTAAGGATATTTTGAGATATAGAGTTTCAATTTTTCTATCGTCAATTTAACAAAAAAAAAGTTGTTTCCTATTGTGCAGTCTATTGATATTTTGATCTTATTATTTTTCAATAATAATAATAATAAATAAACTACAAGGAGTATCCACGCCAAGAAATCTAAGTGCTTCCAAAGAAAAAACTGATAAGTTTTAAGGAAGTTTCATCGAATTGTGACCCAAGGATTAAAAAAATGAAAATTGAATGCCAATACTTAGTGGCTATGTATTGTACAAGAAGTCCATAGGAGCACGTAAAGCTAATATTATTGCTAGAGAAAAACCATATTGGTTGACCCCAAGTCAAAATTCTAGTTCTTCAGTGGGATGAATTGATTTATAATTGAGTCTGTTGGACATGCACTTAGTTAGTGCCTGTGCCTGTAAATGTGCAACAAAAATTAATTCCTCATGATTTTGTTTCTGGTAGTGTAGCATTTAGAGATACCAAAAGGAGTGGATATTATAGCATATCACTTTCTTTCTTGTGACATTTGACGTAATTTATATTTTTCTTACTTTTATTTGAAATTTAGGTATTTTTATTTCTCAAATTTTATTTTGTCAACATTTAATTATTTTAATAAAATTTTCAATGAATTTTTTATATCAAAAATCATTTAGCCTCTTTATTTTATAGAATTAAACAGCTCAATCGATTTTAATAAAATTAAATAATTTTAATTTTAATTTTATAATTATTTTAAAATTTTTAAAATAACTATCTAACACTATATTTGTTTCTATTAATATCTTATAATTATAGATTAAGTAATAATTTTAATGAATTTACCAATTTAGTTAATTTCACTTTTAAAATCAGTTTATTCACTTTTTGAGTGTTAAATTTCAATGATTGTAAATTTTTAAAGTTATTTAAAAGAAAAAAAATAATTAAATTAAGTGCAAAAAAATGAATATAAAATAAAATCGATGAAAATTTGTAATTTAATTTTGATTTAATATATTAATAGAGGTGTGTACATGTGTTGAAAAGTTTAATTAACATTCAAATTATAAATTTAAAATGATTAAAAAATTAAGGAACCAAATTGTTTTACCATATTCAAGCTGTTAATTTTTATAAAATAAAAAGGGTTAAAATGTTTTCCATATAAAAATTTACTGGAAAATTGATTAAAAAAGTAAAATATTGACAGAAAAAGCTGAAAGAAAAGAGCGTTTAATTTTCAAATAAAAAAAAATGTAAATTAGATTAAATGGCAGAAATAAAAAAATAAGTTGCTTTGGATATTATTGTTTGATAAAATCTGAATGACTGACTTTCTTGGCAAATTAAATGATGGCCACCACTGACGTCAAGATGCATTATTTTGATGACTTAAATTTGGAGTTAGCATAGTTGTTAAAAAAAAAAATTTTTGGAGTTAGCATACGATTGCTTTGTTAAAAATGTCCCAAAAATTACATTACAGAAAGGTCATTTATGAAGAAATATGATCAATGAAGATTATTGTTTTTTTTTTCCTTCAAAAATATAAAATTAATTTTTATTTGCATCTTATAATTAAAAATATTTAACCTAATAAAACTTTAAATAAGAATTTTTTCACGATAAAATATATTGACATAAAAATTCAGTTAAATTTTACACTATTAAATTAATCTATTGAATTTTGTTATGTTTTTAACGAGAGAAAAACAAAACTATTAGATGCATTGGTTTCTTTGATTAGTTGATAATTCTTCCAACTTTTCAAAAATGGAGATATTATTTTAAAAATATTCAAGTTAATTGTTAGACTAGAGATTTTACATTACATTACAGTAATTGATAACTCTGAATCATATCTTTACTTGTGGAACCTGCATCGATGAGAAGAATATATGAAGGGGTGGGGTTTCCCCCACAAACACTCCGAAGATTAAGTCAGTATTTGTGAGGAAAAATAATAATAAAGCAAGGAAATAATAATGAGGGTTGAATGTGTATGATGAGGTGATGGAATGGTGACCATGGCTTGATGTAGTGATGTCTTGATGTAGAGTATGAGAATATGAGAATGAATGATCTCCCCCCTATATGAGATGTAATGAGATGTATATATATATATAGGAGAAAATAATGCTCAAACCTGAGAAGAATAGGATTCCTAAGTCATGTAAGATTGCCTTGATTAGGAGAGAAATAGATTTCCTATTTGAGCTTCTGCCTCATTAGGCTTTCTTCCCAATTGGGTATTCTTCCCTTTTGGAGAACAATGATCCTTATTAGAATAGGAAAATGAATACAAGGTATCAAGAGTCCCCCCCGAAAGTTTGTTCGGATATTTATATCCGAGATTTCCAGATTTTCACGAACCATTATGAATGACAATGAGTAACTCGGTAGATCACTAATGTGTTGAGAAAATAACTTTGCTTGTTGAAGGATGAACTGAGGTGGCCAGCCTCAGTCATTGATTATTGAGATACTCGGTATACCAAGTCTTAGAATCACAGTATCCGAGTATCAAAATCATGAAGTGCCAGCTGGACTTAGATGCTCGGTAATTAGATGTTCCATGAAAGATGCTCGGTGTTATGAAACGACCCAAGGTATTACCCATCAGTGTTGTAGAAATGACCTAACGGGACCAGCCATCGCTGGGGTTTTGATGCTCGCTGTTTATAGAAACGACCCGAGTTTCTGAACCTCAGTATTATGAAACAACCTGAGGGTGCCAGCTTCAGTCACTAGACTTAGATGCTCAGTGTTATGAAACAACCCGAGTTTCCCAACCTCAGTGTTATAAAACGACCTGAGGGTGCCAGCTTCAGTCACTGGACTTAGATGCCCGGTGTTAAAAAATGACCCGAGTTTTCAAAGTTTTGTATTATAAAACAACCTGAGGGTGCCAGCTTTAGTCACTGGACTTAGATGCTCGGTGTTATGAAACGACCCGAGTTTTCGAACCTTAGTGTTATGAAACGACTTGAGGGTGCCAGCTTCAGTCACTGGACTTAGATGTTCAATGTTATGAAATAACCTAAGTCACTGTTAAATATTTCAATATTGCTCGGCCTTTCATTTTTAATAACTCTGTTGATGACAACTTATGTGGTCAAAATAATGATTATTGTCGAGTTTGAACATTGTTGATGTTGATATTTATTTTACCAAGCGTTGTTGTGATGAGAAACTGTTCTTCTCGATTATTTGCTTGAATTTCTCAATTTGTTTTTATTTTTTCTGCCCAACATTATGAGCTTGTTGAAAATCTTATGAATTTGGACCCTAAAAGTACCATTTTTGCAAATAGCTTTCCAAGTGCGAGTGTAGTTCATGTGTTTTGCGAAAGATTTTGAGATCCCATAGGTTCCATGCCTCCTCAAATCAAAGCATAAGCCCAATATACATTCGTCAGTTCATTGCCTCTTCAAATCATGTTATATTCAAATGTGAAGATTCACAGTTGTTTCATGCAACTTGAGTAGCTGGTGTTGTACTGTGGAAGAATCTCGAAGATGTGCCCAAAGGTTCCTTCCAAAACGTAATTTAAAGAGTCCTCAAGCCACTCATTAGATTCCCTGGAGCCCTTGATTCTCCAATTGCACTCATCCTTTATTTGAGTTCCATGCATTAGTAAACGTAGCTCATGATTTATACATGGCCTATCTTGTTTCAAACCAACATGAAAGAGAGCAAATGATAATTATATAATCATTGATGAATATTTATGTGTAGATGTGTAAGTATGCTTGAATATCAAGTTAAAATTATTCCATGAGAATAAGAGAATAAATAATTAAGAAATAAAAATAATAATAATTTGAGAAAGAAAACTTATCTCTTGATGTGCTTTTGTCTCACCTATGAGTGAACGAATATTTATGTTGCTTAATGGAATTTTATTTTTTGCTTTTGTCTCAAGGAAAATCCTATGAACTGTCTAGCTTTATTGTCAAGTTTTGGAGCTTGGCCTATTGAGGCTTTGCTTATTCTTCACCAAAGTCAATTTGAAGGAAACTAATGATTCCAGGCAGTATGGCTTTTGAGCATATTGTGTTTGAGTATGTACCATTATTTATTTACTCATTAATATATAACCTCAAAATTGTTGCAATGTCCCTTCGTCCAAGGCTCGTAGTGCCACATCATATTAACAGAACAAGGGAACAAAGGATGTGGTTCTTGAAAAATGGTAGCTTTCTTTCGAAGCCATATCACTGCATTCTATTCTTCGTCAGAACTCTTTACGCTGCTATTTGTCTAGTAACTAGAACTTAGGTCTGGTCAGATTATTGCACAAACATGTAGCTTTATTTGGTTCCTTGCAATCTTGTAAAGCAATTATTTTCGTGTACTTTCATCAGTGGATAAATTTATGATCAAAGTGAAGGAACTTGTCATCCCATCTTAGTATCTGAGTCTTCTATTATAGCCTTTTCATCTGCAAAATCTGAATTAATCAAAGTTCTATAGTATAATAACATCTAAAGTTCTTTGCACCCCTATTCAACGTAACTCCAAGGGTCACCTTCGAAATATATGTTGATTAACACGATTAGTCTTCGGTAACAAGGAATCAATCTTTGTGCATTCTTTAAATATAAAAGGGACTGAGAACTATACTCGGATGTCTGATTATTTCTTGGTGTCAGTGCTTTGATGTTCAATTCTTCGGTGTTGCAGTCCTCGTTTGGAGTTGATGTTTGAATCTAAGGTTTCGGAGCTTGGACCTCAACTTGTTATCCTAGAACCACTTATAGGACCTATTTTTTTTTATATAAATATTCAAGCTGTTGATTTGAGCTCGGTAGATGCTCATTGTCTGGTGGATGTTTGATGTCCGGAGCTCGATGCTTGGCAAATACATGATAATCCGAGCTTATTTTCTTATTCGAGAGCTGTTCAAGGTGTTTCATGCTTCCACTTATATACTGGTTGATGTTAGACTCCTATAAATCTACATCCTCATCTGAGCTTCCAGAATTTGTTGTTCCGAGCTTTAAGCTTTTCTAAGCTTGCTAACTTCAGTGTAGGTTTGATGTTTGGGGCTGAATAACCATCATGCTTTTGTTCACTTCTCCGAATTTAAGTTCCTTTATCTCAGACTCAATTTTTTTGTTTACACAGTTGCTGAGTATAACTATTTGCATCTTCGATCATGGATGCCTTGTTCATCTTGTTAAATTCCCTTAAACCGAGTAAGTATGCTAACTTTATGAAGTCCAATAGTAGTTATGGAGTTATTTCTTTGAACGCCCTTTTTTGAAGTTTTGCTCTGCGTTTCAGGTCATGTCCATCATTGTTGTATTCTGATGAACTGCGTCACACGCTATTGAAAGCTGAAGACCTTACCGTCCAAGTCACGCTGCAACAGAATTCCTTTTTTTTAAGGCTTCGTAGTGTAGTTCCATGGCTTCTTGGTGACTTTATTTTTCAAGGCTTGGTGTTGGTTTGGTAATGCTTAGGAGCTATGTCTTGAATGTAATGCCATGACTATTATGCACATTGAGGTACTTAATGAGAGGACAGTTGCTAATTTCTCGAAATTATTTGTTAGTGCCATCCTAATTGGCAGTTCCATCGGATCTGTTCAACAAAATTATGTATATATTAGCTTGCTTGTGAAACTCATATTAAGACAGTGATGGCCTTTGGCGAGGTTATATCCTTAAGATCATTACTCTTTGCCTTTTTTAGATGACCATTGAGTTTCGTACAATGGAGTTTTCCAAAATTAAAGCCCAAGTGAGTTTAATTCGACAATAATGCTATGGATACGTTCTCATATTGTTTATCTCATCTTATCCCATTGGTGCCAAGGGTTGTGATTTTGATGCAGGAAAAATATAAAAGTCGATGACTGAATTAATTTTTGCCTAGATAGGTTCAAGAAAACTACTAGTTTAGCTATAAGTTTGAGTTGCCTAGCTAGGTTCCAAGCAAGCAAACGTTAACTCAGAATTCAATTAGGTTATGCCTAGCTCTTGATTCTCTTGTTTTAAAAAAAACAAGAGGAGCTAGATTTTTACCCCACGGTGGGTGCCACTTGATAACTCTGAATCATATCTTTGCTTATGGAACCTGCATTGATGAGAAAAATAGGTGAAGGGGTGAGGTTTCCCCCACAAACACTTTGAAGATTAAGTCAGTATTTGTGAGGGAAAATAATAATAAAGCAAGGAAATAATAATGAGGGTTGAATGTGTATGATAAGGTGATGGAATGGTGGCCATAACTTGATGTAGTGATGTCTTGATGTAGAGTATGAGAATATGAGAATGAATGATCTCCCCCCTATATGAGATGTAATGAGATGTATATATAGGATAAAGTAATGCTCAAACCTGAGAGGAATAGGATTCCTTAGTCAAGGAGAGAAATAGATTTCTTGTTTGAGCTTCTTCCCCATTAGGCATTCTTCCTAATTGGATATTCTTCCCTTTTGGAGGACAATGATCCTTATTAGAATAGGAATATGAATACGAGGTATCAAGTAATAAAATAAAAAAAATTAAATGAAAAGAATGGCTTTTAAAGTGCTAGTTCAATAGTTGGATGGGCTTTGATAGTTCTACACGAGGGATACAAAATCTATTGTCTACCTATCCAACCAACTATATGTATTACGAAAAATAACTGAATTTATTTCCTATTCATGGAAATATCCTTAAAAGCCTTTGACTATATATTTATATATTGTTTTCTGAGCAAGTGTTGCATTTATGGAGCCTGACAGGAATAGAATTACCAACTTGTAAAATGGATTATATTGTCTATGCAGCAACTTTCTTGACTTCTATGAAAGGACTCTTCTCTTCTACCTACCATATCAAGGAACATATGAGTGTGTTGTTCAACATGTTAAACATTCAGCAGTAGTTGCTGAATTCAGGTCCTGAAGGTCAATTTAAAAATAAATTTGGTATAAAACTAAACTTGTATTTTCATTCAACGTGAGCTATAAAGAAGGTTTGTACAGCCTTAATAGTAAAACATGGAGAAAACTATACAAGAGAAGAAGAGATAAATATAGAAACTTAGACTATAATCCTTTTAATCAAGCTAAAATTATCCCTATGATTGTGATTAAGCTGTACTCAAGTCAATCATATCACCCAAGAATATCTCTAATGATTAATTTTGAGGATTATGTGTATCCTTATCACTCCTAACAGTGTACCAACTTTATCACTCCAAAATATCCTCTTCTTACTCTAGTTGTGGAGCTGATGGTCACTGAGGTGCGTTAATATCACCTGCAATTTGTACTGGGGCTGGAGACGAAGTTTGAGACGATGAAGAGCAAGTGTAGCTTTAGACATTGGCTTAGTGAAAATGTCTGCTACTTGAGAAGAAGTAGAGATATCCCGGGTGACAAAAAGATCGAGTGTGACTCGCTCACACATAAAGTGATAATCAAGCTCGATGTGCTTACTTCGGGCATGAAAGATTGGATTGATAGTCATATGGAGAGCACTGATATTGTCATAGAATAAAACTAGAGGCTAAGATTGTTGAATACCAAGATCCTTAAGATAAGTTAACCATGTAACCTCAGCTACAGTGTGTGCCATGGCTCTATATTTAGCTTCAGTGCTAGACCGTAAAATAGTGTGTTATTTTTTTTGTACACCAAGAGATGGGGTTATGACCAAGAAAAGTGAAGTATTCATTTGTCGAGCAGCGAGTGATAGGACAACCTGCCCAATTTGAATCCGAGAAGGCACAAAGATCAAGTGTAGTATGAGAAGTAAGATCAAGACCAAGGTTGATTATCCCTTTGACATAATGCAAAATAAATCTAGCCATTTTTAAATTAGACTGGTTGGGAGCATGCATAAATTAAGACACAAAGTGGACACTGAATATAAGATCGGGCCGAGTTAGAGTGAGATACTGTAGAGCACCAACTATGCTATGATAGTGAGAAGGATAAGCAAGTGTAGCATTATTGCCAAAACCTTTTGGTTTTGCTTCAAGTGGTGTACTCATAGGCTTGCAATCTACCATATCGACTCTCTCAAGAATGGTGAGAGCATAATGAGATTGAGACAGGTGCAGTCCGGCAGAAGTAGGCATGATTTCTATACCAAGAAAGTGATGAACAAGTCTGAGATCTTTCATTGTGAACTCAGAGTGTAAGAGCTGAATAAAAGAAGCTAGAAGTTGTGAATTTGAACCTGTGAAAAGCATATCATCAACATATAAAAGAATGATTAGAGTACCATGAGAACAATGCAAAACAAATAAGGAGGGATTAGCTAGACAATAAAAGAATCAATGTTTTAAAAGGAAGGTACTAAAACGATTAAACTAAGCATAAGGTGCTTCTTTCAAACCATAAAGAGCTCGCCACAGTTTACACACATGTTTGGGAAATTATAAATCAATTATGCTTGGAGGTTGTTCCATGTAAATATCCTCTATAAGTATACCATAGAGGAAGGCATTCTTGATATCTAACTGTTGAACATCCTAATGTCAAACTAAAGCAAGACTGAGAATAAGACATATGGTTCTAGGTTTGATGACAGATAAGAATGTGTCAGCGTAATCAATACCATCTATTTGGTGGTAACCCTTAGTAACCAAACGTGCTTTCAAGTTATCAAGAGTCCCGTCTAGATTAGTTTTGGTTTGAGAACCCATTTAGACCCAATAACATGCATAGTAGGATAACGCGGAACAAGCTACCAAGTATTATTGTAGTGAAAGACATCCATTTCATCTTGCATGGATGATCGCCATCCATTATGTTGAAGAACAACTTTAATATATTTTGGTATGTGTGGAATTCCCTGTCCCCCCAACCATAAGTGCATACTTTGGATTTGGTTTGTATATGCCAACTTGAGAGTAGGTGACCATGGGATGTTGTTGAGGTTGGGTTGTTTCGGACTGCCTAAACTTGTCAGATGAAGGGTCCAAGCTGTCAAGAAAGTAACGAGAAAGGGATTCTTTGGTTGAACTGTCTTGATCTGATTAGATGAATTATCTAGACTAGAGATTGCTTTAGGCATTCGTTCCAAGTGTTCTTGTGCTGAGATAGACGGTGAGTCAGTGGAGAGAGGTACACCACCATAGATGCTTCAAGAGAGGTATTTGGTTATTGCAGTGTTGGGGATGGAAGAGGTGGATCATAAGCATATGTTCCCTACAAAGATAAAGTATTGTAAGAAAGAGGAGGAATAGTCCATAAATAAAAAATACTCATCCAATGTTCATTTGAAATATTGGAAGCATGATTTTGTTGATTTTTGAAAGGAAACTGGCTCTTATCAAACACTACATAACGTGAAATAATAATTTTTTATGTAGATGGGTGAAAGCACTTATAGCCTTTATGTTGACCACTATAACCAATGAAGACACATGGAATTTTCTTCGGAATAAATTTATTTTTGTGAGTATCCCATGTATATGGAAAGCATTTTAAACCGAACACCCTGAGAAAGGAATAATTTAGATGGACCCCCTGTAATTTAAAATAAGGTGTATATGAGTCAAGAGCAGTTGAAGGTAAACGATTAATAATAAAAATAGCTGTTGTAAAAGCTTCTACCCATAAGTATAAGGGAGCACCACTATGAAACAACATTGCCATACCTAATTCGTGGATTATTCTATGACGACGCTCAACTATACCTAATTGCTCTAGAGTATATGGGCATGAAATTTGATGGACAATCCCCTGCACTTGAAAGTGAGAGCTAAGCCTTGAATTAATAAATTCACCACCACCATTAGAGTGAAATTTTTTTATTATTTTTTTGTCAAATTGCCTTGCAACATATTGTTCAAAAGCCAAATATGCATCAACAAATTCATATTTTGTCTTTAGAGGAATAAGCCAAGTATAATGTGAAAAATCATCAATAATACAAGCATAATAACAAAAATTTCCAAGAGATAAAACTAGTGATGGACCTCACAAATCATAATATATTTTATTAAAAATAGATGAACTGATATTGTCAGAAGAAGAAAAGGGTAATTTACTAAGCTTAGCTCATTGACAACTATCACAAAGAGATGGAGGCCTATTACCCCTTTTGTTGTAGCAACCTAAGAGTAGACGTTTGAGGATGTACCAGCCGCTGATGCCATAACTTAGTAGTGCCAGATTTGAATCTATGAGAGAAATGTAACTCATATGAACTTAATTCCTAGTAGTGAGCCATTTCTGATGAGCACATAATCATTACCAAAATATGGATGTTTATTTTTTAACATACCAACATTACCTGTCATATGTTGAGAGGCTCATGTGTCAGATATCCATTCGGTGTCAAAGACTGTGTTGTCAAGTGTGAGTGCAGCTAAGGCCTTTGGAATTTCATCTTGAGTTTGTACATGTTTAGACATATGTCAACATATTTTTGCAATATGTCCTATATGACTCTACAGATTTTACATCTCTTTTTTTGCAGATGTCATTTGGCGTTGTCATGGTGGAGGTGGTCTGCGATTTTTGGAGTCTTTCTTGTTGCTGGTGTGATTTGTTTACTCACCAAAATCATTATTTTTTGATTATGTGCTTGAAAGCCACAACCATTTGAATTGAAACTGTTTTGGGACCTGCGATTGGTATAACCAAATTGTTGTTTTTGTCCATAAAAAGCAAGTTTATGAGTTGGTGTGTTGATAGTGAACCAATTTTTTTGCTGCTCATATCCTTGTAACAAAGACATTAGTTCAGTGTAAGAGGGACGTGGTGGTTTTAACATGGTTATGGTAAAGGATTCATACTTTGGTCCTATACTTGTGAGAAGAGAAAAAACCTTAACTTTGTTAGTTACTGGACTTCCTATTGCTGCTGGGTTATTGCAGATGCTTCTGAAGTTGCGAATATGTTCACCAATGGTGACGTTGTCATCTTTGCAAAGATATGTCAATTGTAGATGAAGAGTAAATTCTCTTTCTTAAGATTCTTGAGCATAAGCTTCTTTAAGAGCATCCCTGACAGATTAGATTGTGTCTTGGCCTATGATAAGACCAAGTGCTTCTTCAGAAAGAGTGCCAATAAGCCATCTATGAAGAAGTCGATTTGATTTCCTCCATATTGTGATTTTGTCAGTTGCTGATGTAGAGTCACCTATTGTTGTTAAGTATGTTTTTAGTTCAATCGTTTCGCATATGAGATGTCCGATCAAGTCTTGACGTTCTGCGAAGGCAAGAACTTGCTCTCACCATAGTGGGGAATTATCTTGTTTTAATTTGAGAGTGACGAAGTTACTTACGTTGTGTGAGAGAGAATTCTTTTTTTGGTTGTTGCTCATAGCAGCTCTGATACCAAAGAAGAAATTTAGTATAAAACTAAACTTGTATTTTCATTCTATGTGAGCAACAGAGAAAGTTTGTACAGCCTTTATAATAAAACATAGAGAAAACTATATAAGAGAAGAAGAGATAAATATAGAAACTTAGACTATAATCCCTTTAATCAAAGCTAGAATTATCCCCATAATTGTAATTGAGCTATACTCAAGTGAATCATATCACCTAAGAATATCTCTAATGGTTAATTTTGAGGATTATATGCGTCCTTATCACTCCTAACAGTGTACTAACCTTATCACTCCTAATAGTGTACCAACCTTATCACTCCAAAATATCCTCTTCTTGCTTTGGTTGTGGAGCTGATGGTGACTAAGGTGTGTTAATAGATTTCAGGGTTAGCACGATGTTGTCCAACAAAATGTACTTTTCTTACAGCAGCATGGAGAAAGTGATGCCCAATTCTCAAAAATTCTTCTCCAAAAATGTACTTTAATTTTCTTGCTTTTTAATTTGTTGTGTTAGTCACGGGCATTATTAATCATCAGTTTAAGTTGTATAAATAAACTAGTTTTGTTGTTTTCAGAAAAAAAAATAATAGGGAGAAGGTGCAAATAACCCCCTAATGTTTGCTCCGTGGAGCAAATAAGCCCATAAAGTATTTTTTTTGGAGCATTTAGACACAAAATTAAGTTAATGAACTTTAAGCCCCTTGACTGACGGAGGCTTTTTAACCCAACAAACACCATTTATAATAAAATGCATTTAGGCTCCACATCATTTAAAGTAATGACACATCAGCATTATTGTCTCTGCAGTTGGTATTAGCGCCAGAATAACTGCTCTTCAATGTCAGTTACAGAACGAAGCAAAAAATCTTTCCTTCATAAAAAAAATCCCTTCTTTCCTTCAAAAAAGTTGTAGTCCAAAATTTTCTAAGAAAAATCATCCCCGCAGCAGTTGATAGTCTTTTTCTATTGATTAAAGCTCTGTTTGATGGTTTAGGGTTGCCTTCGATCTCTGCAAAACATTCAGGCATTTGCTTATATAGATAGAGGGAAGTATAAAAGCATTTCTCAATAGCTGATTGACTACTATCTATCATCATGTCATAGGGAAGGAAAATATAGCTTCAAAATACCAGATATTCTGTTCCAAATGAATTTAATAAAAATAGCGTTGGATATTTTGTTCCAAATCAATTTAATAAAAATAGCTTTGGCATAAAGTTTAGTTTTTTCAAAAAAGAAATTGCATACCTAAAACTCCAGAGACGACTTCAGTAGTGGAAATCTTGTAAAAGAAATAATCTTTTTCTCTTCAATTTATTTGGGTCAATAATAATAAAAAAAACTAAAAAAATAGAGCATTCAAAGAAATACATACCTTCAAACGCTGAAGACTTGTAGTAGGAGGATCAGTAAACAATATAAAAACTTGGAAAATTTGAGCCCGAAGTAACAAAATGGAACCTAAAACAATAGAATAATAGACAATCAATGTCAAACCAAAGACAAACGGTAACCAACTACTGGATGTAATTCCTTGAGTTCATGCCTGATGGCCTCAAGGTTTGCATTATGCTCAGTTGATAATTGTATAGCAGCAATTGCTCAAGTATTGCCAACTTTCTTTCCCAACACGACACGAGAATCTCCCAGGTTTGTTACAAAGAGCGTCTGTTGACATATCACTCCAACTAGACAACAAGTCCCATTAGTTGTAATTTGGGGATTAGTTGTTCATGACTTGGAAACAAGAGCAGTAAACCCTTCTTCTGTTGCGTGAAAAGCTCTCTGAATAGTCTCTGCCGATACAACTCCCTGTGACTCAGCTGATATTGCTGCATAACCATAAATCCTAAGAATGCCAACATAAGAGAGGCTTCTGGGCTACCATGACCATCATAAACACTAACAAAAGTTCCAAATGATCCAGACTCAATCTGGCTTTGGTCTTCAAGTACTTGATTAGCTTGAACAATAGCCATTGAAAATTCACTAGACACATATCTTCCAATATCTCTATACCAAAGGAATCCATCTTTTCCTTCTCTACTAACACCACCAACAGACTCAAACCTACTGTTACGACCACTAGTACTACAATTGTCTTGCTGATGCCCAGCAGGTTTAGTCCATCACTGCTATGAGTGGCGTTGATTGAGAGTAGCGGTATTGGTGAAATCAACAGCAGGTGAAAAGGAGGGAGAGCGAGAGATGTCAGAGCAGCAACTGTAATAAAGAAGCTCAGTTCGAGTCAATATAAAACCTCTACTGACTATGAGCAGACCAATTCCATGAACTACCATTAATTCGCTTCACTTCATTCTCATCAATTGGCCTCATTTTCTTGTGAAATTGACTGGGATTATTAGAAATACCATCTTCATTTTCATCTTCTTCCATTAAAGAAGAAGATATTTTGGAATTATGGTGGCGGTGAGAAGACGATGATGTAGAGGAAGAGTTGAGAATTTTTTTGATAAGTGCAGCGAGGGTACAGAATTTCATGCGTCGGTAGCTGGAATCTTGGTTGCGGAGGTGGTGGACGATATCCTCCGCGGTCGAGAATTCCTTTTACTGAATTCCTTCTTCTGAAGTAGCTTACGCTTGATGAAGATGAAGATGCCATTGCACTTTAAGATCACGACCGCGTGTTTTGATTGCGTTTTAATTTTTGTCAATTTTTTTGATTGATTTTTCTAGGGTTTTGGAATTTGGGAGGATAAACAGTAACATTTGAAGCTTTTGGTGGAGAAGATATAGAAGAGCACGTAGCTTTGACTTTGGCTATCCTAGTCAGTAAACATGAATGGATTATAAACGGTATTTGTTGGGTTAAAAAGTCAAGGGGCTTAAAGTTCATTGACAACTTAATTTTGTGTCTAAATGCTCCAAAAAATACTTTAGGGGCTTATTTGCTCCACGGAGCAAACATTAGGGGGTTATTTGCACCTTCTCCCAAAATACTAATAATAATAACTAGAGTTTTGTTAATGAAAATATAAGACAACGTGTAGAGAGTTTGAGACATTATTCTGTTGCATTTTTTCTATCCCTTGCTTCAATAAAAATAAACTGGACAAGTATCGTAAGAAAATAGATTAACTACGACTATATTTACATTAATACATTTCGGTTGGATAGGGATTCCATATATTTACACTTCATTATTTATCTCACAGGCTGAGAATTATTACTTAACATTGCAAACTTTATACTTTGCAGCTTCAAGTAGCTAGCTAGTCTTATTTAATTGCTTGCAAATCCTAATAACTCGTAGCAGAATAAGTGGTTATTTATTTTAATCCACATATAACCTACTACCTTATTTCCTTTATATCCTGATGTTCCATTGTTTATAATTCTTGTTGAAGCTAAGTTCATAATTAACTACAACCATCAGGCACAAGCCCAATTCTTCCGTTAGTCAGATCATGAACAATATCATAAGTCGCTGACAATTCCCAAAAATTACAAAATCACCATCGTCGTCATTTGGTGCCAAAGCCAAGAAAATCTTCAGGACTCCATTAATATCGAACACTTTAACAAGTCTAGAAAATTTTATGCCCACTTCAATTCCACCTCCAAAGGAAAAGCTGATCGGTACTTTGATTATATCTTAATCACTAAGATCATAACATGTATCCAAAATGGATACTCCATCAATCTTTGGATAATCTTTCATGAATTCTTTAAACTTTGACTCGAGTGCAGAGTACACCGTTGGCTGCAACTGAGTAATCACCATGCCAGAGTCAATCACAGCGCCAGCCTTCCTAAAAACTGATGGAGCAATAGATAGTTTCTAGCCACCAATGCTTATTCCTATTATGTCAATGCCATAATATGGCGCGTCTTCAAAATCTAGTGACAATGGAGTAAATTTTACTGATCTAGAAACCTTGCCACCAAAGAGAGGTGACCTGTGCTCGAGCTAGAAGAGGATGGTATGTAGTAGGTGAAGAGCTTTTTGTATTTGTATCCTGTTTGTATTGCTAAGGATAACGGGCTGCGACCAGTCCTAATAAACTTGCTGCTCGGCCAAAAAGGCCACCGTTTCGTTGGCCGCATCAGAACGTGAAGTTGCTGAACACATCAAATGATGAAATGGTTCGCATTTCATTGGCCAAAAAGCCAATAGAATAGCTTCCATTGCCATACTGTACTTTATATTGACATGTTGAGGAAAGGCAACGCTTTGCACCACCTGCAATTCATTGAAATAAGTATACCAAAAAGTAAAAGAATTCAAAAACTCTTTGGTCCGGTTTTCTTTTCCCTGTACTGGATGACGCCAGATCATATTTAATAATATTTGTTCATCCATTATACACTAGGAGCAGGTAAGAATACTTATTAAAAAAAGAGTAATGATACCCGCGATAATTACCATTTTAGTCCTTATAGTTTTTTTGAATTTTTTTTGAAAATTCTTTTTACTTTTTATTTTTTTTTTTGGAATCTAAAACCTAAGTTGCACATGGGTGAACCCGTCATGCAAGGATTTAAACACACATAGCTTGTAAAATTTTTTTTTTTTTGAAATCTAAAACCTAAGTTGTATACGGGTGAACCCGTGGGACAAAGATTTAAACACTCGTAGTTTGTAAATTTTTTTTTAATCTAAAACCTAATTGCACATGGGTGAACCCATCGTGCAAAGATTTAAATACCCCTAGCTTGTAAATTTTTTTAATAATTAAATAAAAATTTCAAAAAAATAAAATAAAGACTAAAATGGTAATTTGTAGTGGGACCGCGACGTCCCGCGACATGTAACTTTTTCCTTTAAAAAATAGCTAATGCAAAATCTATAATTAATTTTACCAGAGTCCATAATTAAATTACAATACGATGAAGAACAAGAAATATTCTCGTAAGAGGATGACTTTCTTGGATCAAGCTTAGGTTGTGATTGTTGATAGCAAGACTCGACGCATGGCTCGCATTGCGTCCAAGTAACATCACTGATAGTATCGAAAATGAGCATAAGATCCTTTTTGGGAGTTCTAAGAGCTACCGTAACAAGATAGTTGCCTGTGCCAATTGCGATACCTGACTGAAGAGTTAAATTAGTCTTTATCGCCTTAAACTTGCCGCCGGAGTTTTAGAAAACCTTGCATGCATTGAATTCACTCGCTACTGGTCTTGAAGTAGCATCTCTTCATGATGAGAAAGAGAGTGTTTTGCCCTCTTCTCATCATTGTTCAGCTTTATGCATGGACTGTACTTATGTACTATTTCTACGGATGAAGTTTCCCTATTATGCGCTGCAATATATAAAAAAAGAAACCTTTTTGTTAGAAGGTTTATAATTATGTATGCATATGATAAAATCACAAGATACATAAGAATGTGTTTAAATAATGATATTCAACCTTTAGAGGATTTGTTGCAGACATCAAAAGCTGGAAGCGAAGTGACTTTAATGTACTAGGCATCAAAAGATATTAGCAAGCTGCAACAAGGGTGCATAAGAAGAAGAAAAGCAAAAATGGAGTAAGAGAACGAGATGGAAGACAAAGATGTAGCCATGGGAGCTTTCTCTTAATTACTTTATTACTTCTTATGCTACATTAATGGCAAACCCTAATATATATAAGCAAGAGAATGACGGTAAGTGAATTTTTTTCACTGTGTGACATGGTTAGCACTTTCATTAAAGCCATGAATTAATTTTTAATATTTATATCGGGCGATATAATAAATAAAACATAGGCAATTTTAATATTGCTTGCAATGTTAATTAATATTTATTTTTTAAAATTTTAATTTTTTTAAAGAATTTAAAATTTAAAATATACTGGGCGAAACTGTCATATAATGATTTAAACATATATATATTGTAAATTTTTATTAATTTTTTCTAATGTAGCAATAAAAAAAGTTAGAAATAGAAAATAAAAGTTGCTCCTTACGACTGATTGTTTTGTGTCGCGAGAAGCGACAACAAACATTATTTTTTTCTAAGATAATTTTTATGAACCATATAGATGATGGATCACATAAAAGTAGATATTCTAGAAAAATAAAATTCTTGAAGGCCTAGACCTCTCCCCAAAATTAAATGTCTTTGTAAGTAAATTTTGAGGTTAATTAATTACTTTGTTGTTATTATCAATAAAAGAATATATATATGGAAGCTTAATAAATAAATTTGGTCTTTTCTTCCATTAATTTATATCTATATAATTATAATAAAAATTTTTTTCAAAATTTTTTTAATATTATAATCACAAATTACTCTAATACTATTACATGTGTCAATACAAAACTTCAATATCTTATATGGAAAATGTTTTATGACGTGTCTCACGATGCTATAGTGCATCGCAGGATGTGACAAAATTACTCTTATGCCTCTAAAATTAATTTTTTTATTAAATTTTTTTAAAAAAATTTATAGGTTATGGGTTTTTAAATTATTACTATTGTGTTCAAAATCCACAAGCGCACGAATCGTAAATTGTAGCACAAAAGATATCGTTTCCTTGCATATTGAGTACTAATATTTTTACTTATATTCTCAGCTATTAAATTAAATAAAAGTGAATTTTGCAAATAAAATAAACAAAGCAATATAATTAAATTGTAATCAAATAATAAAAAGCTTAGAGCTTAGGTTTAGTTTCACTATTCCATTTCGATCATGAACACTTTGACAAACAAAATAATGATTTCAGTTAAGGGTAATTGTTCTAAAATACCTAAAGACTCTCTCGAGTTCAATTAAGCATGCAAAGATTAAATTTTAACCTACTCTCGTGATTAAAAAGTTAATCAAAACTCATAAGTTCTTTAACAATTAATTTACCACCGTAGACCCCTACCTACTATCATGGTTCCCCATAGTGCTCACCTACTCTCGTGGTCGAGTGGTCTAAGTCCTATGAGACTTAAGCTAATAAATTCCCCTAACTCTCGTTGGTGAATTTACCCATAAACATGCAATCAAACAGGCTTGGAATGATAACAAGACATTAAGCTCAACTCATAGAATTAACTGAAAACCAACTAAATAAAACTTGTGTTCATTCACATCATGGAATAGTTACTCCTAACCTAAACTCTAATGGAAATTTAGCCACACATAATTATGGCGAAGCAAAAAAACATAATTAAAAGACGAAAGAAGAAGAAGAATTAATAAAAATAATCTCTTGAATTCTTGTATAAATCTTCTTCAATCTTCGTTTAACTTTGGTTTGTAGTGCCAATTGATGAAAAAAGAGATCCCTTCTAGCTTCTCATAACCCTCCTTTTATAGAGTCCACTAGGTAAAGAACTTGAATGCCCTTAAAATTCTCTTCCTTTTAAGGCAAGGAAACCACTTTTTTAATTCAACATGGCATGATGAAGGCGTGTCGAATTGTCTTCTCTTCTTTTGAATTTGTAGATTGTCACACGGCTTCACGAAGGCATGTCATCTTACTTTGCCCTTTTTGATTTTAGACATGGCTTGGACAAGCCACGTTACATGTTGTGTCACGTTGCATGGGACATGCACATGGTTTGAGTCATGCCATCCCACATGTCGTGTTGAAATATTTCCTTTCCTTCTAGCTTGGCAGATAACCACACAACTTGGCACAAGCCATGTTGAAATGTTTTGTTGACACAAATCCTCATTCTTCTTGGATTTCCACTTTAGACTTAACTACAAAAAGGGAAAATAAATTAACAAATTAATATTATACAAAAATTCTTTAAAATATGTTTTAAACAATAAAATCCTAATTAAAATACTAACACTAATATATTTCCTTATTAAACTTATATTCTACCCAAATAACATTATTTATTAATTCAAAAGTCATTAAAATCCAACTCAAAAAATATGTAAATATTACACACATCAATTACACGATAGGTTCATCCATGTGCAACTTAAAGTTTTAGATTCCTAAAAAAAATTTCAAAAAAAATTAAAATTTCAAAAATAAAATAAAATTAAAAAATTAAAAAGAACAAAAATACAATTGTCACTACCCACGATATCACTGTAGGTGTCGCGGATACCCATCTTATATATATATAGAATGAAAAAAGAGTTTTTTCTTTTTAAACTTTTTAGTTTTAAATCATTTCAAAGTTTAATTTTTTTTCTCAAGTTTTTTTAACTTTTAAATTATTTCAATATTTTTTTTCAACCTTTCAAATTTCATATTCATCAGTTTTGAAAAAGAAAAAATAATCATCTTCTTCTATTTATTTTTTAACCTTATCTTCGATTTTTTATCTATATTTACAAATTTTCTTCACTTTTATATTAAACCACTTTATAAATGTCAATTATTTTTCTAAGTGCACTATATTTTTTTTTGCTTAATCTTTCTATTCTTAGAATTTCTGCTGTCATGGAAAATTTTATAATTGTTTGTAATCTGGGAAGGTATAATTACCATCAAATTTATGTACAAAACCCTAGACGTTAGCTGTTGGCGTCTCTATTAGCTGGCTGGTTTTCCGGCCGGCTTCTTCCCTTTGCTAACCATGGAAATTATGAGTCACAAAGATATGTTTTCTATTCCTTCAAAGAATCATGCTCCTCTGCAATTAATTGAGTCTGCTCCAACGACTCTTCCAAAGAGTTTTGCATCAGTGGCATCTCATTCTGCGATTACTACCAGTGTTCCTCCTAAAGCTGTTAATAAAGGTGGATCTATTTCCATCAAAATTAATCAGGAACTCTATAATTAACGGATTAATATGTGCCAATATGCTCTGATTGGGAGAATTGTCTTACTTACGGGAGATTCACCTTAGAAAGTAGCAGAATTAAAAACAAAATTGACAGCAGTTTGGGGTTTAGCTTCTGCTTGGAAGCTGATATCTTATGGCAGAGGTTTTTATCAGATCATCTTGCAATCGGAGAATGAGAAAAGCCGAGTTTGGTCAAGAGGTCTGGTGTCCTTGAAGCCTAGTATCATGCGACTATAGCATTGGTCGTCGGATTTCAATCCATTCGAACAGAAATCAACCACCACGCAGCTTTGGGTCAGATTATATAAACTTCTATGGGAATATTGGCATCAGGTCATTTTAGCCGACATAATAAAGGGCCTTACGACTCCATTACGAATTGATCACAACACTCTTCATGGAGATTTCAGGCATTATGCAAGAATTTTGATTGAAGTGGACCTCTCTCATAAACTTCCGGACTCTCTAATGATCGAATGCATTGGTAAGAGGTTTTTTTATCGATGTTGTATATGAAAATCTTCCTAGTTTTTGCACAGCTTGTTCAAACATCGGACATCTTTCTTCTGAATGTCGATTGCATAAGTCTAGAACTAAGCTAGAGGAGAATAAAAAGAGCAAACGTGATGAGCCTAAAAAATAATAGAAAGTTAAAGACACCACAATGGGGCCTGAAGTTACTCAGTCTGCTCTTGGTGATGCACTTCCACGATCTGCTGGTAGTGAATTATTGGAGGAGAATAATCATTTAGATGACGAGATTGTGCCAAATGATAGTTTGGGGAAATTTATGACTGATGAAACTGATTAGCATGTTGCATTAATAGCGGAGACTTTACTGCCTAATGATATGTCGTCAGTGAGCAGACAGTAGCTGCATGTAACGCTGCTCAGACTAAGACTAATATTGCTGACGTTGGTGATGTTGTTACGCATACCAATAAGGATACAGATGGGTCCGCTGCTGCTCCTCTCTGAGAAGATGGGATGCTTTGTATTAGTGAAGAATTAGTGGAATCGGGTCAGCCCACTACTGCTCCACTCCGAGAAGATGGGATGGTTTGCATTGGTGGAAATTAGTGGAATCGGGTCAGACACATTCTTGGGCAGATCAGATGGATAATAAGGACGAAGATGAAGGAGCATGGACAACAGTCTCATATAGGAAAAAGCGAACTCCTCATAAATCTTAGAACCCATATCAGGTTTCTCTCACCAAGAGGACAACTAAGAAACCTTCAAGATTAAATTTATGAAGCTCCTTTTTTGGAATTGTCGAGGTATTGGAAACTCTAATACCCATAGAATTTTTTATTAGTATTGTGCACAACATCGTCCAGACTTGGTATGTATAGTGGAACCTATAGTTCATTTTAATGCTATTCCTTTTCGATTTTGGAATGCTTTGGGTTTGCATTTTATTGCTTCTAATAATAGTGTTCTTCCATCCATTTGGGTCTTGGGTAATTCTGCTAACTTGATTCCTTCTTGGTTGAGTGTTCATAATTAGTATGTTAGCATGGATTTATGTTTTAATAATCAAATTCAGCACATTAGTTTTGTTTATGCTAGTGTGTGGAGCAATAAAAGGGTGGAGCTTTGGAATGATTTAGTTCATTTAGCTCCTTCTGCCCCTGACTGTTGGTTAGTTATTGGAGATTTTAATGCCGTTCTTGTCGCACATGAAAAGACTGGTAGGCCTCCTGCGAATAGACCTTGCAGTGAATTTAGGGAATTCATTGATACTAGTTAATTATTGAGCGTTCCTTTGTGGGGTGCTAAGTTCATATGGTGTAATGGTCGTTTGGGTTCTGATAGAGTTGAAAGTTGGCTTGATCGTTCTTTGGGTTCTCTTGGGCTTTTCTCTTTTTGGAAATCTATCAATTGTTTGGCTCTCCCAACGCATCATTCTGATCATTGTCCTTTGTTAATGAGTTGTAATCATGGTATGGCTAGAGTTCCTCATTTCAGGTTTCAAGCTATGTGGTTAACTCATGGTAACCTTCGTGATTTGATAGCTATGAATTAGTCTCATGGCGTGGATGGTTTTCTTCCAATGCAAGTTTTTTCCATCAAGCTGAAACGCATGCGTCAGGTTTTGAGACATTGGAATAAAAATATGTTTGGAAATCTAAGTCAGAACATTTCCTCAGCTCAAAATTCACTTTCAGAGGTTCAAAATGCCATTGCAGTTCAAGGAATTACTAATGCTCTTCATCAACAAGAATTGGAGGCCCATGCCAATTTAGAAAATCATCTTATTCAGCAGGAGATTTTTCTTAAGGAAAAGAGTAGAATTAGGTGGCTTGAGGCAGGTGATAGAAATACTTCTTTTTTCTATAATTTAATTTCTAGAAGACAGTCTTTACAGGGGATCCATGCGCTTCAAATTGATGGGGTAATTTCAGGGTATTTGTCTGTTCTTGAGAATCATATAGTGGATTTTTATAGTCATATTTTCAGACCTACTCCAGGTATGTCCTTGAATTTGACTTTTATCAAAGAGATTATTCCTTCTTTGGTTTCGGATGATGCTAATGCTGCTCTCACTTGTTGTCCTTCTTCTGAGGAAATTAAAAATTGTGTTTTCATGATGGACCCTCATATTGCTCCAGGTCCAAATGGTTTCACTGGTTTATTTTTTAGATCCTTTTGTGATATTGTGGGAGCTTATGTATGTAAGGCTGTTACTAGCTTCTTTGTCTCAGGTAAAATTACACCTGGCTTTAATTTCAGTTTAATAATCCTTGTGCCTAAGGTGAAAAAGGCCCTCAAAATTGAGCAATTTCGCCCCATTATTCTTAGTAATTTTTGTTATAAAATTATTGCTAAGATTATTGCTGACCGATTATCTATTATTGCTGCCAATATTATCTCTGATAATCAATTTTATTAAAAACCGTAGCATTTCTCATTGTATTGTTGTTGCTTCAGAGGGTGTGAATTTGCTTGATAAACGTTGCTTTAGTAGGAATATGGCTCTGAAAATTGACATTTAGAAAGCCTTTGATACTATAGATTGGAATTTTATTCTTGATGTTTTAGAGGCCTTTGGGTTTTCTTTTCAGTTTAGGGACTAGGTGCTTGAGATTTTTTCTTTGGCTAGAATCTCTGTTATGTTTAATGGAGCTCCTAAAGGTTACTTTGCTTGCTCTAGAGGAGTCCATCAGGGGGACCCTTTATCTCCTTTGCTTTTTTTTTAGATGAGGATTTTCTTAATAGATGGTTATTGAAGGTGGCCAATGATAATCTTTTTTAGACCATGCATTACTCCAGAGGTCTTCTTTTCCTTCTCATTTACTTTATGCGGATGATGTGCTCATTTTTGGCAAGGCATCTCTTAAAAATATTAAATTGTTGGATTAAATTTTTAAGATTTATGGTAGTCTTTCTGGGCAAAGAGTGAATTGGAGTAAATCTAATATTTTTTTTTGGCAAGGCTGTCACTTTTCACATTGCTCAAATGCTTAAGGAGATTATTTGGGTCAATAGAGGCTCCCTTCCATTTTCTTATCTTGGAGTCCCTCTTTTCTCAGGTGCAGTAAGAAGAAAATAGTTGCAGCCTATTGCAGACAGGATCATTCAGAAATTTGCTAAATTGAAGGGTACCTCTCTATCCATGGCAGGGAGGTTAATGCTTATTAATTCTGTTATTATGAGCTCCTTTTTGCATTCTTTCATAGTTTATAAATGGTCGAAGCGTTTGTTGCTTTATATGAGAAAGTGTATCAGGAATTTTCTTTGGACAGGCTCTATTTGTAATAGGAAATTGGTGGTGGTTCCTTGGTTTTCTTGTTGTCTTAATAAAAAGTATGGTGGCTTGGGTATTAAAGATTTAGAGCAATTGAATTTGGCTCTTCTTGGGAAATTATCTTGGCGTTTGATCACTAAGCATTCTTTTCCTTTGACTCTTTTAAAAAGCAGATTTCTTTCTACTTTAGGATCAGTTAAGCCTACGCCGATTTCCTCTTCTATTTGGAGTTCTATTAAATCCTCTTTTTTACAGATGCATGCTTCCATTAAGTGGTTGATTGGTTCTTCTCCTTCTTTGCATTTTTAGACTGATGAATTGATCCAGCCTTTTTTGGTTAATAGGCTTCATATCCCCCTGACCCATCAAGCTAAATTGGATGCCCCTGTTTCTGATTTTCTTGTAAATGGAGTTTGGCACCTTCCCCATGATCTTCCTGTGGATACTCAGAATGAAATTAGGTAAATTCAGCCTCTTAAAGGTGAATCAGATGTTTGTCTTTGGCTTTCTTCAATGGATTGTAAGTACTACGTTAAAAATATGCTATCCTTGCATGCTCATCCTATGGTTGCTTGTTATCGTTTTTTTCTGGAAGGAGTTTTTGCCTCCTTCTCTCTCGATTTTAGGTTGGCGTGCTTTTCTGGGTTATCTTCCAACAGAGGAAAATTTAATCAAGAAAGGTTTTCATATGGCTTCTAGATGTTGTTTTTGCAATGCTACTTCAGAATCTCTTGACCATTTATTTATTCATTGCCCGTTTGCTAAGGCAATTTGGAGAGCGGTTGGGGATACTTTTCAATGGCCTCTTTCTACTTCTGGGACCCTTGTTTCTCTTGTTAAGGATACCATTTCTTGTTGTTTTAGTTCTCAACTTTATGGTCTTTGGAATTCGGGAATCATTAGCTCCATTTGGTTAATTTGGCATTGTCGAAATTCCATTATTTTTGACAATGCTAAGCCACACATCTTTCTAGCTCTTTGGTCTCTTTGGAAGATGATAAAGGAGAGTGCTTTTTTGAATTGTGGTTCTATGAAAAATTCTTTAAGTGAATTACACACACTCTTTCTTCTCCATATAGCAGCTACTCCCTTTAAGGCTCCTAGGATTATAAGTGTCAAATGGTATCCTCCCATTTTGGGTTGGGTGAAAGTTAACACTAATGGATCTGCTCTTGGTGCTCCGGGTTGTTCAGGGGCAGGAGGCATTTTTCGAAATTCTAGAGGATTTGTTAAAGGGGCTTTTGCTTTTAACACTGGGAATAATTTTGCTTTCTTAGCCGAGTTGAAGGCTACTATGTTTGCAGTTCGAAAAGCTACATAATTTGGATGGTATAATTTGTGGCTTGAGTGTGATTCTTCTTGGGTTGTTCACTTGTTTTCTTCTCGTTCAGTAGAGGTTCCTTAGGAGGTGCATCATCAGTGGGATTCTTGCTTAGATGATTTGAAGAATTTATCATTTGTGGTTTCGCACATTTTTCGTGAAGGTAATGGGGTTGCGGATAAATTGGCTAAATTTGGAGCCCAACACTCAGACTTACACTGGTGGACTTCTATTCCAGAATTTTGTTCTAGTCTTCTTTATGAAGATCTTAGCTCAGTTGAGAATTTTCGATTTTGTTAGCTTGTCTTCATGAATTCTTGGATGTATTTTCTTTTTTATTTAATAATATTTTGAGTCTTCTAAGATGATGAGGATACTAAGATTGTACCAACTTAATTGGGATAATTGGGTGCACCTACTGATTAGTGGCCTCAACCTTTCAATTAAAAAATTTATAATTACCATCAAGATAATATTAATTCTATCTTCAACAATAACTATAAAGAAAATAAAGGCTAGTTTCATTGAACTGGTTTTCATTTTATATTTTTTGTTCATATTTTTTATGATATTGAAATATACAATATTATTGTGTAAAATATTCAATTATTTATATGTTTATTCATATTGAAAGAGGAGAAATAACTAAATAAGAATTTTCAATTGTTTCTTTGAAATTATAACCCAAGATATAATTTTTTCTTTTAATTGTATCTGCACTTTATTTTTCAAAATTAATATATCTTTTTTTTTTTTAAACAACGATTTGTTAGTATGTTAGGTTAGTTTGTTAGTATTGTATCTTTTACATAATACTTTTATATGCCTTTCTACATGGCTCGCACAAAGTACGGCCAGCCTAATTCTACTGAATTACTCTTTAATATTTTTTTCCGCATCCTCCATTAAAGTTAATTAGTGTTGTAAGAAATGATGTTTTTCACCATAATACAATAAATAAATAATATATATAAAAGAGTATATCCGCCAAGAAATCTAAGGCTAACATTATGAAAATCATACCAATAGAGTTTTCGGTAGTCGATGTAGGAGCACATAAAGGGGCAATTTATCATTTTATGGTAAAAAAAAAAATTATTTTCCAATTTAGGATAGTTTTGAAAGTTATTTCCATTTTGTGGTACTTTTAATTTTTTTTATTAAAAAACCCAAAACACTACTTGGAATAGCGTAATTACAAGAAGATAAAAAATTCTGGTCAAAACGTTACTCCCAGTAGCGTAAGGACCTAGCACACAGACCAAAATTTCTCTCCTGAGGGGACCCAACATGCAAACCAATATTTTCTTTTTACCTTTTGCCCTCTCATTTAATAATAATAATAATAATAATAATAATAATATTAATAATAATAATATAAAGTAAAATAATAAAAAATAATGTTATAATCATTATAATATTAAAATTAAAAATTAATCACAATTTTGACCTTTTACCCTCTCATTAAAAATTAAAAATAAATAATATTATTTATTATTAAAAATTAATAATAAATAATACTATTATTAATAATAATTCTTATTTATATTTTAATTAATTATTTTTAAT
>CATIWK010126268.1:0-20169 GCA_949634005.1 Mallotus japonicus
GCAATTCGAGGGGATTCCATAACGCACACAGCATAACCTTATTCACAAGTAACATTGTGTCCTTATACTCATCCAACCACATTTCTTATATTCAGATATCACTCCATTAAATAATTAACATCCACATAATACATAAGAAAAACTATAATATACCCAAGATATACCAAAAATATACTCATATCTCATATGACAGACTTGGTAGTATAAATTTAAAAATACACCAAAAATTTCACATTATGAATATCATAGCCATACTTTCCAGATCGATAAAATTATAAGTCTAGATTAATTTTCCACTGATTTCACATTAATTGGATATGTATCCAAAGAGAAAAATAAAAAACATTCTACCATGATCAAGCTGTCAACATAGTTAAGCAACAAAAAGTATGGTCCAAATTGGCCATCAATACAGCAAAATTAAGCTTCCTCTATTTCTATCAATTTTGTAAATAACATCTTCAAGTTTTTATAGGATCAAACGGAAACCAATTTGGAGTTATAAAACTCCAGATACAACTCAAACAAGTATACTGTTCTGCACTGAACAGGGCATCCGAATTCAGCAAATCTCATTCATATGTACAATCTCATTTTAATAGCAATCAACCATCAACACAATAATCAAATATCACAATAATCAACATTTAATATCTAAAAATTATAACACACATATTTCTCTTGTCCAATCAACTTAACAAATAAATTTATAATTATTTATTTAATTGTGTTATGTTACATAGAACATTAAGTTATTCACTTACATTGATTGCTTCCTTGCCTATAATTATGTTACGTTTTTAATTCTTCATATACGATGTTTAACTCTATCACTAACATAAAATATGTGAATATTTCTATAAAATTATTTTTATATTGATGTTAATTATTCATAATAATTTTTAAAATATAATGCATATTGTTAGCATTAATAATTCATTATATATTCAAATTCTAATGTTGTATCAAATTAAATCTAGTTGAATTAAAGTATTTTGCGCTAAAAAAATTTCTCATGTCTAAAAATAATTTTTTAAATTTCAAAATTTTCAAATTTGATAAAAAATTGAGTAATCTAATAATACAATTTTCTTCAAAATATTAATAATTGAAGAGTTAAAATCCTTATTTTCCTTGTATCAAAAGGGAAAAAAAAAAAATCAAATTCTTACAAAATCTAACAAAACAAATGTTGGGCTTTTATTATTCCTAGTACTTGGTAACCAAAACAAATCCATAAAAACCATAAAGCTAAAGCACATGAAACCCAAAATTTAAAGTCATATCCACTGCAACTGAACTCTATAAAATGGCGAGATCCATGAGCTAAACTCTCCTTGCGCCTAGCCCCTGTTTTCACAGCTCCCTCTGTGTATACTAACTGACCTAACCAATATTCAGTCTTTTTCTTCTTCTTTTTTTTTTTTTATTTTTTTTATTTTCTCTAACTCAAGCACAATTCAGAGCTAGGGTTAGGAGGTGTGCATTCAATAAAGCTTCTTTCTTTATGTCAACCTATTAAATTTAATTTCCAAGGTTCAGCTTTTCCTCACCTGTCTCAGATACCGCCATAGCATTTCCTTGGGTTTTTTCTAATCTAATCTCTCTGTACAAAAACACCCATTTCTAGTTATTCTTGCATTTTATAGAAAAGAATCAGATCAATCAAATTTGTGTTTGAATATACACCAAAAGATTAAGATTAAGGTTGTTGTAGATTTTTTTGATAATTTTTGAAAAAAGGAAGTGATGGATAAGAAAAGGGTAGCGGTTCCACTTGTTTGCCATGGCCATTCTCGCCCTGTTGTTGATCTTTTCTACAGCCCCATAACTCCTGATGGCTTTTTCCTAATCAGTGCTAGCAAGGGTGAGTGTTCAATTTTCTTTGGCTTTTATGTTTCATTGGGCTTAATTTATAATTTTAGCTATAGAATTTTACATTTTGTTATAAATTCTATTTAAAAAATTGATAATTTTTGGATTAGGCTTCTATATTAATGATTTACTCAGCATTTAATTAATCAATTAATGAAAACCATGAGTTTCTTGTGCTAACAGCTGCTGGTTTGTGTTATTATAAGATAATGATCAAATGTTAGATTCTTATATCAGTAATCTTACAAGTAGTTTTTCTGTTGTGGGTTTAAGATTCTAGTCCCATGCTAAGAAATGGAGAGACTGGTGATTGGATTGGAACCTTTGAAGGACATAAGGGTGCAGTGTGGAGTTGCTGTTTGGACACTAATGCTTTACGTGCTGCTTCTGGTTCTGCTGACTTTAGTGCGTATGTATTTTTCTTTGTGAATGTTATGTGCATACGTTTTATGATATTAACGTGCCTAAAAACTTAAAGAGCTTTTTGTTAATGTATGTCTATGAGGACATATTGTTAATCCTTTAAAAAATTGCTTCTGTAATAGTCCTTGGCATAGTTTATCTTTTCTTTAGTTTTACTGGATGTTGCATCCTGCTTATTGAAGTTTTGTTGAATTAGTGGTGATGGTGTGTGTAAAACTTATGCTGAGCAATGTTCATAGTCAAAGTTCCAACCTGCAAATTTTTATACGCTTGCTTGTTTCCTTTCCATGTATTATTATGATAATTCTGCATATGATGTTGAATTCAAGTCCTACCTGTTGTCAGACAGACTATTACAAGCTTTCCTCTATCCTTGTTATATAGTCACTTCTCCAAAACAAAACACTGATATTTATATATGATTTCCTGTTTCATCTAGTTAAAAAAAAAAAAAAAAAAAAAAGAATAAAAGCAAGGCATAATATTCCCTGTTTTTATTTCTTTCTGTCCCTGAACTTCCTGTTTACATGCACTGTCACAAAAATGTTTCTTCAATCGAATAAATTCAGTGAATGAACTTTATTTTATGGGCAGAGCCTGATGATGTAAACATTCTTCTATCTGGTCCTGCAAAGGATCTCATTCTTCAGTTTCTGGAGGCTAAGCATGCTGGACTTCGTTTACTCACTGATAGCATCACATTTAAGGAGTCTTGAAGATGTTAGGGTTGTGATTAGTTCAATGCATGAACATGTTATAGATGATTCTTCTTGGTACCTCTATTGGTTGGTTCTGTATCTTGAAATAGATAACGGGATTACTTATTATATATGATGGTATCACTCTCTTTTCTAAGATAAGATGCATAGCCTCTTAGAGGTTGGCTAAGTTTTACTTCTGTAATCGATCCATTTCACATTTTTGAAGGAGTTCATTTGATGAGGCTTTAACATCTAAAATTGCAATTATGTGCAGGAAAGTATGGGATGCATTAACAGGGGATGTGTTGCACTCATTTGAACACAAGCACATTGTTCGGGCTTGTGCATTTTCAGAGGTAAATTTGGCATTTTATCACATATTCTTGTATTCGGTCAGCAAAGGATTTCCATATTCCAGTACTATAATGCATGCTCAAAGACATGAGTAAATATACTCATAGAATAAAGTTAGTAACTTTGATCCACTCCTAGAACTTGTGTCATTGTCATGTCATGTCATTTATTTGAGGGTTTTGTGCTTTTATTTTGGTGTGGTGTTAAAGGTAAAGTTGCAGATTGACTGAAGTAATTTAGTTCTGGTCTAAGCACTTTCTGGAGGAGTTTCTTTTTTCCTGGACTATATTTTTTTCTTAGGTTGGGGCTGGAGGATGAACCTTAGTAGTACATTTGATGGCCGTCTGAATGAATAATATATGAGCGCAACTTATCAATTGTATGGCACCAACATTGTTTGCTTAAGCCTTTGTTGGCCTTTATATGTGGTATTTGTCTGTTGCATCAGTAACTGAAACCTTGTAGAGCTATATTCTGGGAAAATGAGTGAGTTGTTGCACTTTCCTACATTTTTTTTTTCTCTTTCAATCATGCTTAATTATTATCCAATTTTGTTTCAGGATACTCATTTTTTACTCACTGGAGGAGTAGAGAAAGTTCTCCGCATTTTCGATTTGAATCGACCAGATGCACCTCCAAGAGAAGTTGATAAATCTCCTGGTTCAGTCAGAACTGTTGCATGGCTTCACAGTGATCAGACTATACTAAGTTCTTGCACTGATATTGGGGGTGTGAGGTTAGTTTCTCCTATTAATCATGTGTAAAATTAGATAAGTTGCTGTTATTTGTTGCACATGAGCATGTGCAAGATGCAGGAAAAAACATCTGTTTTTAGATCAATGGCCTTCAGGCCTAGCTAGTTATAAGGTTTTTGCCATTAGAGTAGATGTTTGAAAATCTTTTGTGCTCAGAAATGACTAAACATGATTATTTCATTTCTGTAGAAACACATACTTATATCAAACCAATCAGTCATACTGCTGTGTAGAATTTGCTTCCAGGACTGTATTGTGATTAATGAGTATATCTAATTTTTGTTGAATTAACTGATAATCATGCAGACTGTGGGATGCTAGAAGTGGCAAGATAGTGCAAACCCTTGAGACCAAATCATCTGTGACCAGTGCCGAAGTAAGTCAAGATGGCCGATATATAACCACTTGTGATGGTTCCACAGTGAAGTTTTGGGACGCCAATCAGTAAGTTTGCGGCTAGCTTGGTCTGTTTCTCCTTTCACGAGTTCTATGATCACTGTTTATTTATATTTGGCCCTTTATGTTTCAGCTTTGGGTTAGTGAAGAGCTATGACATGCCTTGCACAGTAGAATCAGCTTCATTGGAACCCAAGTATGGGAATAAGTTCATTGCTGGAGGGGAAGATATGTGGATTCATGTATTTGATTTCCATACTGGTGATGAGATAGGTACATCCTCCAACATAATAGCTAAACAGGAAAAAGCTTTTCTTATATAAAATATCTTGAACATTTTCCTTTTCATAGTTCTGTTGTAGTGTGTATTAACAAGTCATTGATCAAGCTATCCTAATTGTAGAAGCTATTTTTTTTTCACTTGTTTAGCGTCTTTCCAGTTTCATTCTCTGGTGGATGAACTTCTATGTGATCCTGAAAATATTCCGTAGTTTTCTTAATTGATTACTGGGAGAAATGTTTATATGGTAAAGTGACTTTATTCAATGTGGGTACAGCGTGCAACAAGGGTCACCATGGTCCTGTACATTGCGTGCGTTTCTCACCAGGGGGAGAATCATACGCCTCAGGATCTGAAGATGGAACCATCAGAATATGGCAGACAGGCCCTTTAACTCAAGATGACACTGAAGGGCTACCGGCAAATGGATCACTTGGAAAGGTGAAGGTGACAGCAGAAGAGGTTACACGAAAGATCGAGGGCTTCCACATTGCAGATGACGGGAAGGCCAAGGACAAGGAAGAAGCAGGGAAGGAATGATATGGAGAAAGAGTGTCCACTTTCTTTTCTTTGTTCTCTTTCTTTGTTTTGGGGGAGCTTCGGATTGAGGCTGAGGTATAGAGGGTTTGCCTCGCTATACAGAAGTTCTGGACCAATTAATTTTTGTCAAAGCTCTAGGTAGTGATGCTTCAAATGGATGGTGATAGGGTGGACCGTATGTCTTGCAGTATAATTTTACTTCTAAAAAAGTGCTCGCAGAAGCCTCTAAACTATCATCTACTACAAGTTGAGAGTGGAAATTTGTATACTTGTTCTTGACTCCTTATGTTAATTTTTCCATCTGTGGGTTATGGAATACTAGTAGTCCTGGAAGGCTTATTGACGGATGCTTCAATAATCAAACAGCTGCCTAAAACTTTAGACAGGGGGCTCTGAATAAGTTGCATTTTCCCATTGCATTTAGCAATTGACGCTCTTATTTAGAAACTTGCACGAAACTTCACCTTTGTTTGCCTCAAAAGAATTTCATGAAACACATGGTGGTGAAGTTTTTTGTTTGCCTCAAAGATAAGTAAAGAACTAACCCCAAAAAAAGGGACCACATGACATTAAAAAGAAGTAGAGGTGCTAAATTGCAAAACGTACGTGGGAGGGTGGAAAAGTCAAAAGTGTGTAGGCAAGACTTTCCCATTTGTAGTTGTATTGTAGCGGAGCAGTCGGTCCTAATGTAAATTTGAAGAAAAGAGGAGGGTAATTTAGTAAAAAAGAAAAGAAAAGGAGAAGAAGTGATATTTAAGTACGGTTGAGTAGAAGAGGCAGCAGATATTAGATTTCGTTTTTATAATAATAATAATAATCTCAACTCCGCCTCTGCCTCTGCGTCTGAGACTCGCTCAGACCGTCTCTCTGTGTTTGCTCAGAAACAACCTCGTATCGTCTATCTATCTTTTGTGGGTTTGGTTTTTTGGGCGGGAAAATATGTCGGGAAAAGGCGCAAAGGGTTTGATTACGGCTGGTAAAACCGCAGCTGCTAACAAAGACAAGGATAAGAAAAAGCCAATCTCTCGTTCTTCTCGCGCTGGCCTTCAGGTTTTCTCTTTCAGATCCCTCCTTTTCTCTATGATTTTATTAGGGTTTTGTTCCTTCTCAACAATTATGTATATACATATATACACGTATAAGCCCCGGATCTTCTTATTTGTTTTTAATTGTTTACATTCTCTGTACGGCTGATTTCAAGTTCAATTTTTGCAAATTGTTCTTGTTTTCATAAGGAAAAGTTTGGATTTTTTTGGGCTAATATCAATTCGGTGCTTCAACCTTTTGTATGCCCCTTGAAATCAGCTGAATTTGGGTCTATGAATTTCGCTGACAGAACTATCCTTCTGTCCCACATAATCTTGTTGCTGCTTGTATAATTTGTTGTTTATTGAGTTGGAGAGAATGTTGTCAATGTTGTTTGGAGGATGAAAATTTTGCAACTATTCGAGCGAATCAAATTGGCTCAGTGGTGAATTGGTGTTGTTTTCTGCTGCACTACCAACTATGAAACCAAGGAGGTGGTGGATGTTCTGTTGCTGTGGGACCAGATTGGTTCCCCATACCCTCCTCATAGTTGGGGGTTGGAGTAAATTGTTATTGTTGTTATTTCTCCCTTTTCCCTTGATGTTTTATTTTTCAAATTCTTTCCTTTTTTTCAGAATTTTGGTCGTTGTGATCTTTAGTGGCTTGTTATGCATTGTGAATTGCAACCAATTTGGAGAATGATGAGTCCGATGCATTTGTTTCCTTTTTATTTTGAATTCACTCATCTTTTGTGAAACTTGCAGTTCCCAGTGGGTCGTATCCATCGTTTACTGAAGTCAAGGACAACTGCCCATGGAAGAGTAGGAGCAACAGCTGCTGTGTATTCTGCTGCTATTTTGGAGTATTTGACTGCAGAGGTGTTGGAGTTGGCTGGCAATGCTAGCAAGGATCTCAAGGTGAAACGTATCACTCCCAGGCATTTGCAGCTTGCAATCCGTGGTGATGAAGAACTTGATACTCTTATCAAAGGTACCATTGCTGGTGGTGGCGTCATCCCTCATATCCACAAGTCTCTTATTAACAAATCGTCCAAGGAATAGATTTTCTGTATGGATTTCATCTGCATCCATCTGCCATGGGGAAAATTTTCTTCGTTGCTGATGTGATCCTGCACTCAATGACCATTTGTTCAAAACATTCTGTGAGATTTAGGCCGTTTTCTTGTGTTTAAATTGTTAGGGTATACTTCTCTCTCCCTTTCTTTTCAGTTCAGTTGCTAGACTTGGTAATTAGTATGTTTCTGATAAGTCGTGGAGATATGACATTATTTAACAATTCTGATCTTTGTTCAAACTTTATGGTAGTAGTATTGATCATTTGTGTTATATTGGTAACATGTTAACATCAAAATTGAGTGGTTCTGGTGCCATACATCTTCTTCATAAAGAAGGTTGCGACGTGATGGCTGTTGTGCATAAATAGTTCACTTTGATAATCGAGGTTGGTATTTTACAATTTCATTGGCTTTCATATTCCAGGATATTTGGCTGCAATGCAGTGTCCTCCCTTTTTTGTTTTGATCCCCTTCAATAGTTTAAATTGAACTTTGATTTTCTTGAAATGATAAAACACAATTTGCTCTACTGTTAGCATACGAGCACTGGTAAACCCTCTGAATTGAGAGGATGCATCTTTGTTTGTTAATAGCTGCATCTCACGTTGGCCACATTATCGATATTTTTGCCTGGTATTCGTTGAGTTAGTTTGTATTATTAGCTTTCAGCATTCTTCCTTAATAAGGAAAAAATTTTAGATAGACATGGATTAGTACATTTTAACATTCTAACGTAGAAAGGGAAAATTCTTTGCACTATAAATAGCATGCATGGAAGAGATGGATAATGCGCCAAAATTGTTTCTCTGGTACATGCTAGATTAGGTTCACCCAAGAATGGCAAGGAGGGGTTTCTTTCAAGATTCAAATCTGCATGCTCACAATTACAATTTCAATGCCAAAATTGTTGCATGAATGATATGTGCAAGCTGAGATTTTTTTTTTTTTTTAAGTGCTGATGATTCCAATTCTATTTCAAGCACAGAAAAGCCTCACAAAAATTGGACTCTAATAAGACCAAGAAAAAGAAAAGTTGTAAAGGAAGTCTCTACTCGTACAGCCAGACCAGGTTTGCTGGATTATGGTTTGCTGGAAATAATCCTTACATAAGCCCGGCCATGAACAGACCATTGCGGAGCTGAGTTTCCTTAGGCTACATGTGGAGACAAAGCTCAAGACAAATGCCATAATTTCTCACGCATAGCATTACCATCACCATCACCATCCGCTTCTTAAGTACGCACGTATGAAAGAAAAACAGAAGCAATATAAATAGCAACTTTGGTGATGAAAATTCCAAGATCAAATCAAATACAAATTCCAGCTCCATTCCTCTAACTCTCTAAGGTCCTAAATCTACAATAATTAAAAAAATTGCCTGTGCCAATGCCATACATCAATTAATTCCCATTATATGCCCTTAAGAATCTCAATACCATAACTAAAATTTTATGCCCTTAAGAATCTCAATACCATAACTACAATTTTTTCGCACTTAGATAGCTGAAACCTTTGGAACATCAACGGGGAACCGATGGATCTCATCCATCCATGGATTCTTTTCTTTTGCAGGGTTTATGTTCCTTAAAGCCTTCCATACGGCACTGTTACACTTGAATCCTGAACCAAATGCTATTTGCCATGTTCTATCTCCCTTCCTCATCCTTCCTTTGGCTTCTGAATAAGCCAATTCATACCAAAGGGAACTGCTAGAGGTGTTTCCAAAACGGTAAAGTGTCATCCTTGATGGCTCCATGTGCCAATCGGACAGCTGCAAGTTCTTTTCCAGTTCATCCAAAACAGCTCTTCCACCAGCATGGATGCAGAAATGCTCAAAAGCTAGTTTGAAATCAGGAATATAGGGCTTGATCTTCATCTTGAAAAGTTTCTTACCAACTAGCGTGGCAAAGAATAGCAGCTGTTCGGACATTGGCAGAACAAGAGGCCCTAATGTAGTGATGTTGGTTTTTAAAGCATCACCTGCGACTGCCATGAGATCCTTCGACAAAGTAACACCAATCTTTCCAGCAGAATCCTCTTCTTGGGTAACACAAGTAAAGCACTTATCATCTGCACCCTTGTGAGTGCGTACAGTGTGCACCAATTGGTACTTTGACCTTCTTTTGTCAGAACGCCTGTTCGAAAGCAGTATAGCAGCGCCTCCCATTCTGAATAAGCAGTTTGAAACGAGCTTTGATCGATCATTTCCGAAGTACCAATTCAATGTGATGTTCTCCATGCTGATGACCAATGCATAGGAGTTTGGATGGACCTGAAGAAGATCCTTGGCAAGGGCTATTGAAATAAGACCTGCACTGCAGCCCATGCCACCCAGATTGAAGCTAGTTATGTTCCCTCGAAGTTTATAATGGTTGATAACCATCGCAGAAAGAGATGGAGTGGGATTGAACAAGCTACAGTTCACAATCAAGATTCCAATATCTTTGGGCTTAATGGAGGTCTTAGCCAAAAGCTCGTCAACGCAACCAAACATCACAGCCTCAGCTTCTTTTCGAGCCTCTTGCATTGATGGGTTAGGAGGAATATTAAGAACAGCCTCTGGAAGGTAAGTTGAATCCCCCAGGCCAGATCTCTCAAGAATTTTCTGCTGAAACTTAAGATTATCCTCGGTAAATGTTCCAGCCATCCGAGATTGATCCATGAAAATCCTTTTGGTGCATTTACGAGATTCTTCAGGCTTGTAGCAAGAAAAATTCACAAGGTACACAGGCCGAGGCCGAGTCATAAAATAGAGTGTAAACAAGAAAACAAGAAGTGTTGAGCAGACGATCACCGATATGAGGTTGAATTGTAGATGCTCCCAAAGGGTGTAAAGATCCTGGACTGAAAAAGTTGAAAGCTGAGCTGCAATTACAACTACAAGAGGGGAAAGGAACAGGTACATTCCATGGGTGATTAGGTAATGGTAACCAAGCTTCACGTACTTTAGCTTCACTGATTTTTTGAAATCAGGAAGGTTTCTTGATGATGACTGCGGGATTAAGGGTGTTGTAGGCTTTTGCTCTGCCATCTCTCCCTATCAAAGGTTCAATAAATTTGATGAGAACTGAGAATACATTTGACGGAAGTTATCAATACAATCAAGTAAAACAATAAAGGTCAAAACTTGGAAAAGATCCAACGATCTAGCATAGTGTAAAATTCAATTACAAAGCGACTTTTCACAGGTTTCAATTTTTTTTACCATATCTTTTTCTACCTTTTCAGAGAAAATTAAAATTTTGAAAACCTGGTTTATCCTGATCTACCAACAATGTAGAGTGCCGTGAGCAACAAAAAGATGTAAAAATTAAAACCCAATCCGTGGAACTATCAAAAAAGACATGTAATCTCATTGCATATATTATAAAACAAAAAGCCTCAGCTTTAATCACTGAAACCTTCAGAATTAAATCCCAATAATTATCCTTCACAACAGATCAAATTTAGCGAAAACAAAACAAACCCATATCAGAATTTCGCATAAAAATAAAAACTTTAATGCATTTAGAAAAACCCCAGTAGCATAAAAGGGATTGCAAATCAAGACCCAGATCACCATTGACCAGATTAAGAGAGAGAAAAAAAGAGCAAAAAAAAAGATCCAAATTAATTGCATTGCTAAACGTTTAGATCAAATAAGAAAAAGAAAAAGAAAAAGAAAAAAAAACAAACCTGTAAAGGCAAATCCCAAGAAGAATCGATTGAATCTGAAGAAGGAGAAGCGAAGAAAAGAGAAAGAAGATAAAGAAGGAAAATGCGAAATGCTCTCTATATTTAAACTTGAAAATTTGTGTTTGTGTGAGTGCCAGGGGTATTAACAAATATAAAATATAAAAAAAATAAAATTATTTTGAATCAGAAACACCAATTAAGAAAAATATAAGATAGAAGTGCGTGAAGAGAAATGAGAATAAATATATATAGGATAGGAGCAGTAGTAGTAAAAGGAGGAGGTCCGGAGGAGGCCAGCTACAACAAGGAAGGTGGCAATCAGGACGCGTTTTGATGCTTCAAAAGACACACAGGGAAACACAGGCGGCTGGCTCCACCCGCCACCTGTGTTTGAATTCTATTATCTCTTTTTTATTATTATTATTGTTATTCTCCACTCTTTTCTACTTGACTTTTCCTCCATCCACTTCAGTTGGGCTGCCAATGCCATCCATAATTTTTTTTCCTAATTTAGTTGATAATTTTTTTTCATCAAATTATATATATATAAAGAAATTTTTTGCCTAATTCATACCTGTTTTCCTATTTTATTATCGAAATATAAAATATTTAAAATGCATATTACAAATTTGACTTCCAATGTAATTCATTTCGAGTAAATAATTTTTTTTTTACTTAAAAATATTTTTAAATTTAAAAACTGACATCTCTATGCTGATAAAATTTATCTTTTTAAATTAAGACATGTTATTTTTTACGAATTAAGATTTAATTTTTCTAAAAAATTATAAATTTATTTAGTTAAAAATATAATTTGAATTAATGTAAAAATTAATTTAGAGATAAAATATTAATTACAAAGTTAAAAGAATTAAAACGATATATTCTTATTATAATGACATGATCAAATAATTATATTTTGGAATTGAAATATCAGTATTTAGTAGTGACATAGTAATTACAATTTTTCTTAGTATATGATACTTATAATAATTAACATAGCATTAGGCTAATGTTTTTAGTTCTTTATTCATTTGGCTAAATTATTTCTTTAAATTTATATATTTTCTTTTGTAGAATATATGTTTCTATTGTTATAATTAGAAATAAATAATTAAAGTATATTGCTCTAGGTGATGGGAGTATTTTACTCACTTTACGGATTTATTCAGTTCGATTTCGAAATAGTTAAAGTTTTTATAATTACATAATATTGAGAGTATTGGATAAAAAAAATTGTTCTACACAATTAAAATTTATGCATCCTTCTTTTTCACTAAAATACTTTTTTTTTTTGAACCGTATTCACTAAAATACTCATAAACTATTATATGTGTGAAAATTTACGTTACAGTTTATAAAATAAAATAAAAGAACACAGAAATCATGTGTCAAATTCAATGTAGCACCATTTCTTTTTGGGGGTTTTGGTCAGGAAAGGCGAGCAAAAGACGCTTGCTGTTGTTGTTGTTGTTGTTTCATACTAAACAAAGTTCGTTGAATTCAAATTTATTAGACTTAAGGAAGAAATTTTAATGTTGATTATACTGTTGGTCCTATTAATGGTGAGCTTCTGGCCATGTGGGGGTGTCCCCACTTTCATATCCAAAATTAAGGGCTTATCTGATATGGCTTAGCTTGAAGGGCACATACCCTTATCCAAATTACAATTGACAACTCAATTTCCACTTCATGCTTGCCCTTCAAAACTCATTATAATCCACACAAAGCAGAATTATTCTTTAAATGTGCTTTAATAGTAATAATAATAGCATCTTTATAGTTGCTAGTTGCTACCTTTTTTCTCTTCATAATTTTTCATTTGCAAAAGGGATCACATGTATGTGTTGTTGTTTTTCATTTTCATTTTTTTTTCATAATTTTTCATTTTCATAATTTTTCTTTTTTTCCTTTCACTTGTATGTGTTGTTGTTCACATGGACACAAAGGCATGTCACATGCATGCTGCCCTTCTTCCTTTTAGAGACTATTTTTTCAGTGTTCATGTGCTTGAGATGCTTGAATTTTTCTATTTTCTTTTTAATGTTTCAAATTCTATTTATTTTTTTTTCATAGATTAAGTGTTTAATTCCCAACACCACAAGAGGATAAAATAGGGGAGGTGGGGGGTTCGATTTCTGGTATTCTCAAACTAAATGTTCACATCTTTTACTACTTGGGCTACTCGTGGGGGACTTCATATTATTCAATCATTGATTCTGATGTTATGTCAATCACACTACACATTCAAGCAAAAAGGATTTAATTTTTTTTCTTTCATATATATATATTTTTATATATAGTATTTCTATCTTTAAAAATCTCATGAACTCCCACTATTATGCAGTTTAAAGAAGAATCCTATGTAAGAGACAATAATCTTTTGAGCACATATTTCTTTCTACAAAAAACTCGAGATCTTAAACAATTTAAATTTTTTACTACTTAAATCAACAAATATTAATTTATAATTTATTATTATTATTAATTAATTGTAAAACTGAAATTTAAATTTCCAAAAATTTTAGAATTCTTTTACCATGTTCAATAATTAATCAGATTGCATTTTAAATTATTCGAAGATACACATGACCACCATTCTACTTAACAAGTCAAGATGATCAACTCAAATTTGAACGCATTCCATGAAAAAGAAATTTAGAAAGCTAATAAATGTAAAGGAATCCAAAGAGTAAATAATGAAGGGAACAATCAATTAAAGTCTTTTTTAAATTAGTTGATGCAGATATAACAGTGCACCTAACAATTTTATCTAGAACAATAAAGAAATTAGAAGTGGTCAAGTCAACCAGCCCGTTAGTTTAAATGATTAAAAGTTCAGATTTTTTAAAATAAAATTTTTGAATTCAATTTTTCAGATTCAAGTTTTATATATAGAAAAAGAAAAATGATATCTCACAGTCTGTTACAGGATAAATCTTTTGGGTAATTTTTATATTGCCACAATGTTAATTAATTTTTTTTATTTTTTTGAAAATTTAATGTTTTTTAATAATTTATTTAAAATAATGGAACCGAAAATTTAAATTGAATTGAGTGAATTCATCGTGTCATAATTTAAATACCTATATCTTATAACTAATTTATTTAATGTAATTATAAAAAATGAGGGGGAAGTAAAATAATTTGTTGCGCCTCATGATATACTATAGCAATCATGGGGCGCGTCAACTAACATTATTCATATAAAAAATAGGTGATGAGAGGGTTGTCCTTTTTGTAAGTTCATGCGGCTATAATAAAAGTTTTTATAGCTTCGGTATAAAAGCATAGGATAAAAAACAAAAATAATTCTATGATTTAATATGCATTACCAGTATCACAGCTCAACCTGTGGCATCCATTCATGTTGACATTTTTGTACCGCGATCTAAAAAGATTAGGCTAACTGTTCATAAATGAGCTGAAGAAGATTACCAAATAGCTCTTGTCGTTGAATTTGTATTGCTGGGAATGGGATTTGATACATTTGTCACTAATTTTATGGCCAAAAAAAATGAAAACAACATATGTTTTAATTGTGCTGTATGTATATGCATCCAACAAATGGTTCGTTCATGGCCATGCCCTTATCAAGCAAGGGATGTGTCAGCAGATTTCTCAAAATTTGAAGGGGAAAGCCAAATATCTAAGTCGTATTCACTGGGGTAATTTGGCTTGATTTTCTGAAATAAAACTCTTACACGCAACAAAGTCTATAAGCAGTATCGGTTTGAAATCTAGCTACAGTAACCTTCTTTCTTTTTGTCTTTTTTCCCAGGAATTATGACAATAGTGCTCATTAACAAATGAAATTTTTTTTTTTAACAAATTGACAAATGAAATTTGAATTGCATTACAAAGAAAACAAAAATGGTGTTGTAAGGTCTCTGGTAATGACAAAAAGAGATTGGAAAAAAAAATGTCGTTCTTCGTATGGCCTATGTCCTCAATTGTAAAGAGTACTTAGACATTTCTTTTTTAGAATTCGAATCAGACAAAATAAATCTTATAACATTCTTTATTTTAAAGTGTGAAACTAAAAAAATGATCTCTAATATACTTTCTATATTTTTATTTTAAAGTAGAGAATTAGAGCATCTCCAATAAACTTTTTATTTAAGTAAAATTCTTTATTTTAAAGAGTGAAACTAAAACAATGGTCTCCAATACACTCTTTATATTTCTATTTTAGAGTAGATAGTTGGTTTGACTCTTTACATGTAGAGAGTTAAACCTCACTCTCTACTCTAAAATATTTCAATTCTCTATATAGAATATTAATTGATGTTTATTTATTTATTGAAAATAATTTTCTTTTTCATCAAATAGAAGAAAAAAATTAAATAAATAAAGGGAAATCATGTAAAAAATAAAAGAGAAAAAAATTAAGCATTAATGTTTATTGGAAAAAACAAAATGAAGATTAAAAATATATAAAGTCTATTGGAGTTGTATAAATTTCTTCACTCTTTATATTTAAAAATTTCTTGAGATGCTCTTTATTGAGCAAAAGATGCTCTTTAAAATAAAGAGTACTATTGAAGATGCTCTTAATTTAGCTATCTACATATAGAGAGCCAAACCTCACTCTCTACTTTAAAATATTTCAATTCCCCATGCAGAATATTAATTGATGTTTATTTATTTATTGAAAATAATTTTCTCTTTCATCAAATGGAAAAAAAATTAAATAAATAAAGCGAAATCTTGTAAAAAATAAAAGAAAAAAAAATTAAACATTAATATTTATTGGATAAAGCAAAATGAAGATTAAAAATATATAAAGTCTATTGAAGTTGTACAAATTTTTTCACTTTTTATATTTAAAATACCTTGAAATGCTCTTTATTGAGCAAAAGATATTCTTTAAAATAAAGAGTATTATTGGAGATGATCTAAGAAATATAAAACTCTCCTAACACATATTTCTTCATACATAAAATTCAAGTTCAAAACTTTATATATATTTTTCGGCACACGGATCAAGAATAAAGAGAGTTTTTATTATTGTTATTATTATTTTGTACAACTGAAATAACAATAAAGAGAGTTTGATTACAATGGAAATTGCCCTTTTCCCACCTCGCAAATAGTGCTATTGTGCCCATGACCTTTCAAGGTCATTGGATCAAGTTCTAAAGGCATTACATCCCTAAGGTATAAAAGGTTGAAGTCAACCTGCTTAAGGTTAGATAATTCCAGCTACGGGATTGACGTTCTTTGAGGTGAAGGTTCATATCTCCCTCCCCTCCCTCTCCTGAAAAAAAAAAAAAAAAAAAATAGTGCCATTGTACTGTCTGTAGCAATGTCACAAGCAACCTGTTTATACAAATTCTGAACGAGTCTTTATGCCTACAACTTTCTATCAATAGTGCTTCTAGATAACTTTCTATCAATAGTGCTTCTAGGCTTTTGCATGTTCTTTTTCACGTGTACCTAATATGTTGACAATTTGTCCAAATACATATTGTCACAATAAGTTCTGGGAAGACAGGATGATCAACAACAGCCAATGATAGTAAGGATGCTATTCCAGTGAGAATTCTTCAAGCCAAATCAGCACTTCATTCCTCTTCAAGACAAACCACCACAAACCAATAATGAGACTGTCTGTCAATAGTTAAAATCACAAAACTGCAAAAAAGTAACAATTCAAGCAATTTTCTAGATTGTAGTGCTCATAAAAAGAAGACGGGTAAGGAAATAGAAATGGATGAACAGTGGAATGAATACAACAGTCAAAGCTTATTCAAGCAAAGAAATACGCAACATAAAACCTTAGCAGGTTATGACATTTACAGCATAAGAATTTTCAGAAACTCAATCATGATATTTTAGCAGTATTTATCTGTGATTTATTGTAGCTGACACTTAAGTTGATTCTTCATGTCTTAAATTTGGATTTCATCAACCAGTTGATAGTTTATACAGACCAGAAATTTGGATTCCATCTCCATGTTGTTTAGATTTTTGTAACCACATCAATGACAATGGTAGAACTAAGCTGAGGAAATAATGGAAATGAACTTCAGGACAGATAGACCTACATATTCTTACCATGGTAAAGCTCCATGTTCGGCCTGGATCATTGTAGCGAGCAAGCAAGCAACCTGCCTTAGGTTTAAGACCATCTTCAACAAGACTTGCCCGCAGTGCTTTCTCTTTCTCACGAACAATGTCTTCAGTTGGTTTTCCACTGAACTTCAGTACTGCAGCTGTGCCTCCTTCCACCTTCTTCAGGCTAATTTTTTCTTGATTAGGATCTGGTAAACTGGTAAAAGATACATAATTTCTTAACCACTCGTATTATGGCATTAAATTATTGAATTCTGTTCTCAAAACTTTCTTTCAAGCATCAATGTTCCTTTAAATTATTAATCCTTGCATAACTATCAGATGAATCCATTCCCACTAATATTAATTTTGAATGTATTGCCATAGAATATATAAGTGTTCACCTTCCTAGGTCTTTCTCCAATGGAAGAACTATTTGAATGGACACTTTGGATAGTTCTGCATCATTTGCCTGAGTGAACACAGGTGTAGTCATTGGTATTTTTTCCATTGCAGAATTCTTGCCAAAGATATACCTACAAAGATAGCACCAATTATTCATACTGGAAAAAGTAGAAACAAGCTACTGATTTTGATTCCAAAAGATTCTTACCCAGCAACATCATTGAATCCAGTTGATCCAGACAATCTATCTCCACTTGTTTCCACAACAATAAATGGGGAATACTTTCTCACCTGGGAAACGTTGTGATATATAATAATTAGGGAATTCTTTGAAGCACTTGCAACTGAATTAGTTTCTGAATATGAAAGGATAAGTTGTTGGCATCGTTTTACAAGGAAATGTGACTAAGGGCCAGTGGATTACTTGAAAAAAATGCACAATAGAGTGGCACTTTTGCCAGCTAAACATGATGTAATTGATTTGGCTTTCTAGTTAAATTGCCCCTCAAAGCCAAGCAGCCTCACTGTAGCTTGAATTTCAGTATTTGGAGAAACTCCAGCTTATGGAGGATGCATCAGACCATCCTCTTTCTATGTTCAACCTGGAATTTTCAGATATGTATTTCAACTTGACTTTTGATCAGACTTTGAACAATGTCATCACACGTTTTGATTTGGTCATGTCAAGGAAAATCAAAAGTGAAGAAAGAACCATTACAACACATCATATAAATAAAAATATTACCTTTTAAACCATTGGTGACATACAAGAGTTATGGCATTCTTTCAAACTGACACATAGCTCAATTACGTTTTCAAGTTAAAAGGACAAGTTGCTGGCATCATTTAGTAATAATTACAAACAAATGCAATTAAAGCCAAGCAAATTACTCAACATAGACACAATTCAGAAGCAGAACTGCCACTTAAGTATTCTGCAGGTTAACTTGCTTTGCTTCACACAGGCCAAGTGGCCTTGCAGCACATTCCACTGTAGCATGTATTTTAATCTGTGTAGAAATTTCAGCTTACAGAGGATGAATTAGACCATCCTCTTTCTATGTTCTTCCCGGAATTTCTGATAAAATTTCATCTTACTATAACTAGATTTCGGTTTTGAGTGATTTCATATGGTTTTATCTTGCTATGCAAATTCTTGTTATAAACTGAAGTTCTGAAAACCAGCTAAATTTCTTAGAAAAGAGAAACGAACCAGAGGAGAAAGATTTTGCTGTTTTAGCAAACCCAAAACTCCCACCAAAAAATTGGAAAAGATGGTTTGCATATGTAATTATGATAATAGTAAAAGCATAACTATATAAACAGAACAGTAATTTCTCCAAAACATTTCAAATCATACGAACCTCATAACTCGCAGTTTTTTTCAGTATCATATATTTGGGCGTTTCTAAGTCGGGAGTCTTGTAAATCCTTAACTGCAGAAATGAAAAACTTGGCATAAGAATTAAAACCTTGGCAAAAGAATTGACACTAAATATCATCTGCTATGGAACTCCATGCAACTACAGAAGCTTTACCTGCTTAAATACATCCCATAAACCTTCAAGAGAAAAGTACTCATTGTTCTTTATGGAATCCCAGAAGTCCTGCAAATTCAATACAAGCAAATCACATATAATTAATTCCCATATCACACCCCTATGTTACTTGCAAATGGTGACAAGAAAATGCTTTACCAAATGGCTGCAAAACTTCCCATTCTCCGGATTAATGCCCATGACAGAGGTTCCTGTAAAGACCAATTCTGGTTTCCATGGAAGAGGCATGAACTTCATCACCATTGTCCACCTGGTAGTTATCTCATAAGGTCCTGTCTATAGCAATAGTGCATTAATCAACAGAACAGAGCCATACCCAAATGATAAAATTTCCAATCTTTGAAGTTGGTAATTAATAAGATTAAAAAAAATTTCCTTTTTGCTTTTGTTTTCTTTTTTGCCTTTCCATTTTTGGTAAAAGCCAATGCTAACCATTAATGCAAAAAGAGAAAAACACAGTTTTAAGACCTTGAGATAACAATTGGAACTCAATCTTAAGCACTTGTAATCATTCTTTGGAGATGAAATTAACAAAAGTAATTAAAAAGAAAAGATTTACCCATCAACATAACAATCATTACTATTTCATAAAAATCAAAGACTACGTACAAACCTGCTTAACCCAGTGCAAGAAGAACTGAGGCCTAAACACAACCTTCAAAAGAGCAATATTAAAGAGGTACCCACTAATGCTATCATGCTTAGTAATGGGATCCCTGAACTTAACACGATCATCATACGCAGTACGATCAATCCCCTGATCATCAAAGAGGTGTGGAAGATCATCATACAAGAAGTTCACCAGCTGCTTGACATCAACAGTACTCGTTGATTCTGCAGGTGGGCTCTGCTCCACTAGACTTAGCCTAAGAGCCCATTTTGAACTCTGATTAGTTGTAAGTAATAATCTGCTTGCCGAGAAGTTGTTGGCAAGTCGCCGGGAAGTGACGCAGGTGGCGGGGATTGGGTGGAGGATTTGGAGGGAAAGTTGAGTGGTGGCCATTTGTTGGTTCTGATCTATTCCTGCCTCAGGCATAATAATAATAAT
>CATIWK010126328.1:0-13557 GCA_949634005.1 Mallotus japonicus
TTCCATTTTCTTTCCAAGAATCTGCAAAACCAAGAATCAGAAACAAAAACAAGATTACGTGAGAAGTGTATATAAATTAAGAAATGGAAACTAAATTGAAAACTAGGGAATTCAAGAAGGTTGCTGATATGATTTTCAAAATTCTAACAAAAGAAAAAAAAAGACAAAAGATTCGATCTTGATTTAATCTGATAAACAGAGAACAAAAGAACGATAATTATAAAAGCAGGCGATTTTTGTAACGTCAAGTAAAGATTAAAAGCAGTAACAGCGGGGTTTAAGGTTTTTATTCCATTTTTCGACCGTTGGAAGTAAATTAATTTTTACCACCTAATGTTTATTAACTGATACAAATAATCAGTTTGGTCTATCGTAATTCTTTTGGCAAAAACGATTAAAAAAAAAAAAAATACACCAAAGTGTTTTAAAAGAGGGTTAGCTTGATGTAGGTCTACCTTTAATTTAGATTAACCTAAGCTAATGGAATCACCATGGCTTCATACCACTAAACCTTAAATCAACCATGTAAAATATAGCTAATTCAACAATGAAAGTTATGCAAGGAGATTGAGCAGGCTACCATGTCACAAAACATCTTTCTAAACAAAATCTGTTCGGAGCTATTTTTCGTGTGAGGTCCAATTAATATTGGTTTCTAAAGAGATGAGAGTCAAAATTATTATTTGTGTAAGATTCAATATTAGCATAGGTACAATATTAGAATAATTTTAAAAACTTTATCGACTTTGATCAGTGATTAGTTCAATATATTCTTTTTGGACTATTTACTTTGATATGGATGGAGAAAATAGACTCATTTGGATAAAAAAAGACTATCGAAATTTTTTGTGAGAATGGAACATAACCGAATGAATTTAAAGTAAGTAATTAAAGTCATAAATACATATGGAATCTTGTAGAAATTTATATACAATAAAAGTTGTATGTACGATTTGAAAAGAAATTTTTCATATCATCCGAGATTCGTCCTAGAATATGAGCAAAAAATCAATTAACAAATAAAATGATTATGAGACTTTTTCATAAATATATAAGAAAAGGAAAACTTTTTCAATAAACACGACACATTAAAATTTTATTTCAAAACTACTAAAATATAGAAATTTTTTTTTAAAAATACGGTATTCTTCTTCTCTTCTCTTTTACTTTTTTTTTCCCTTTCTTTGTAAATCTTTTTTTTTTTCCTTTTCCTCTCTTTTCATTCTCTACTCTTACATATCATCAACATCACTTCAAAAACAAAAGCTAAATAGAAAAAAATTTCTCTTCAAGAATTCTCTTATTTCATCTATTCATGGCTTTCTATACTCTCTCTCCTTCTCCTTCTCCGTCCGCCACCGCCACCACTACCGGCGCCGCTTGTTAACCTCAAAGCCTCAATCTCCACCATCTGATTATAGTCAATAAGGTTGCTGATTTTTCTTTAATTTGTTGATCTAACTTTTTCTTGTCTTGATTTTTTCCCTTCAATAGCCAGCAAAGATTTAAAGACAAAGAAATCATAGAGAGAAAGCAAAAGAAAAAGAAGAACAAAGTGAGTGACTTTGAAAGTTAAATTGTATTTTGGTTAATTTTTTTTTGAAAAAAAAAATTTCATAGCTAAAAACTTGAACTTTATAATTGTTTTGGGCGTTGGAATTTGAGTGTTGTAATGAATATTGTTTGATTTGTATGGATTGATATGAGTGCGTGTTTTCTTTTTTTGGTTGTTTTTACGACTGTTTTTCTAGTTGTTTTGGTGGATTTTTTTAGTTGTTTTGGCAGTTGTTTTTATTTTTTTTTGTGGGTTATTTTCAATTTTATGAGCTTGTTTTGCATTGGTTTTTCTTGTTGTTTTCATGGTTGTTTTTTGTTGGTACATTTTTTAGATTTTACGAGGTTGTTTTGTAGTGGTTTTTCTGGTTGTTTTTATGGTTATTTTTCTGGTTGTTTTGGCGGTTTTTTTGGTTCATTCTTTTGCAATTTTATGAGCTTATTTTGCAGTAGTTTCCTGATTATTTTTATGGTTGTTTTGAAAAAAATATAAAAACAACAAAAGACAAACAAAAAAAATCAGAAACAACCACTGCAAAACAATCTTATAACAACAAAAAATTAAAAACAATTGCCAAAACAACCACAAAAATTCTATACAAAATGAAAAGATTAAGAAAAAAATAAATAAAAAAGTAAAGAAAAAAAGAATAAGAGAAAAAAATAAAAAATAACAATAAAAAACACAAAAAAATAGTAAAGAACTAGTGAAGAAGAAAGAATCACGTAAAATTGAAAAGAAAAAATAGTAAAGAAGGAGAGAAGAAAAAAAATCACATAAAATTGAAAAAAAAAACGCGTGTGAAAGAAAACAAAAGAAATTGTAGTTTTGAAAAAATTTTGCATAAAACCATGTACAATGTAATTTTCCCAAAAATTATTGCATACTGTTTAGACCATCCCAAATGGCCACAATAAGGATGGAGCTCTGAATAAACTTGGGCCTCCATTAGAATTGGATGCGACCATGTGGGTTGGGCACTGGTGGGCTTAGCTCATCTGATCACCCATTTACTTTTCATTAATGAGTTTATGACAATAAAGTTGATATTTTTTTTACAGTATGTTTTACCTAATTCCTTGAGTATAGATTATTGTCTTATTACAATTTAAGAATGTTTTAATCATGATTTATTTCCTTAAGCAAGAATAGGTAAGTCTTTAAATTGATTACTTTTCTTGTTTAGTCGGGCACTTGGGCTTACGAAGCTAAAATTGATGTATTGTAAAGCTCTCCAACATTTTTCAACAAATTAATACTATTTACTCTCTTTTATCAGATCCAGTGTCTTTTATCATCTTGATCCATGTAATTAGGTTTTCTGGTGAAACCAAACTCCTGCTTGATTCATTTCCTACAGGTTAGAAGGGTTAAGACCTTTTCTTGCCCCTGTTGTCACCTTGAGCTGACAACGAAGTCCATTCTCTTCTTCCCCAATCTCTTTGTGATTATGAAAGGCTCACATGACCCCTTTTTTAACAACCAAAAGGTATCTTTGCTTGATTTTAAATTTGGTAAACACATACAATAAATACAATAAGAGATAAGAAGATATGTGATTATTTCTTATGTATTTTTTATGTTGCCTAAAAAAATTAGTAACACCAACTCTGTTAACAATTCCATTAATTATCTTTTTTTTTTAAAAATAATTCCACTAATCTTCCTACATCTTTAATAAAAATATTTTACAAAAAAAAATCTATGCAACTTTGGTTATAAGACCAATTATACATAGGATAAGGTACATTTTGGCCCTTAATGTTTACCCCGATGGGCACTTAAGCCCCTTATCTAAACTTGGGCTCAATTAAGCCGAAAAATCAAGTTTTTTTTGAAAACCAGGCCTTCCTCTTAATGTCTATTTACTTTAGTCTCCTCATATCCATTAGTGCCCTTAAAGTTGGGACAAATAATGTGCCACATAGACAAAAAAAAAAACCCCCTGTTAACCATATGCACTTAAACCCTAAAAAAAGGTGAAGGTAAAGACTAAAGACCCATCCAGCCACCTACCCACCATTTTAATTGAAGAGAGACAGAAAATTTTCAGAAAAAGTTGATGTCATCTTTTTCATTGCTTTAAAATATAAAGAATTTGGAAATGACGGAAGCTAACTCTGTGCAGAACCTTCGTCCATCTGATCTTATTCAATAAGATGAGCAATCCATGGGACTACATTTTCTGATCTAATAATTCTCCCCATATAATGCAAGACTCCATTCTCATTCACATGCCTCTAGTCCCATTTACCATCTGTTTTTGCTCCAAAAATGCTTCTCAACACATCAATCCCATTCATTGTTTATTCTTGCATCAACCTTGTATCTAATTCTTTCTTGGTCACATTTCTAGAATGGTCGGAGTTCAAAAGTATCACTGCTTCCATTGTCAAGCCCTTGTGCTTGGACATGACTAGGAATCTCTTATGCTTAATAAATGCATCAACATATCTCCCAAGAAGATAAAAAGCCATAAAATTTAAACTAGTCCCAAAGAAATCCATGCCCTGAAAATTTGAAAAAATAGCAGTTCTCAACACTAAATAGACTGAACATAAGTATATAATTTTTGCTTTTAAAGCAATCAATACATCCATGTCAATGGAACCACACTTCAAGCATTTGTACAATGCTGTAAAGAATTGGAAGACTGTGATGATCTGAATCACAGTAGACATTGCACATCTGATAATTGTTCCTAAATTCAGCAAATCAACTGCACAATAGTCCAAGGCTTGCTTTATTTCAGGGTAAAACATATAAACCATGGACAATACAAGTAAAAGAGACACATGAACAAAACTAAGTAAAGAGCGGTTTTTATACTTAGTTTCCTCCTCATAATGACGTTTTTTCCCTATTTTCCCTTCAAAAAACATTATTGCCTCAAAATTCCCAGTCTCAGTCGATTCAATCACTATGATAAAAATGTCTAGGACCAGTAATATCTGGTCTGTAAAAAAAAGAAACTCTACTGTTTTCAAGGTCATATTGTTTGTTGTGGAAACATGTAACAGTTTCAAGACAGTTCTTAATAGCATTAATCAAATTATCATTGCACGTGCCATCCACTCTAAGCTCTATTACACTTGTGTCCTCATCTGCCTTGATGATTATGACTTTTAACTCTTTATGAGTTGTAGCTTCAGCTTTAGAGATGTGTTTGTCACTTGGAACTTCTTGAAATACTTGCAATGCCTCTTTATTAGCATTGGTTGACGCCATTATAATAATTTGAAGCTTGCATGCATTAGCGGGTTTCATATAGTCATGATCATGAATTGTTTTAGCTTTATATCTATCTGTTTCAGTAAACACCATGAGTGCTCTATTCCTGTAATCTCAAGGAATAAACTAATTTGAACTAGAAATAAAGAGAAAAAAGAGAAGCATGATCAACATAGTAGAATGAACATATAGAAAGAGAAAACAATAATTATTTATATATGATGTAGTGTATGTTGGTGCAAAACCGCAAGTGCACAGTATCGCCTAATATAAAAATATCGTTCCCATGAGGACTCGCTTTAATCACCTATCAACCTAATTCTTTATTGTCTAAGGCTTTCGAATATGACATTTTGAAAAGAAAATTAAATAAAAAATAAATTAATTTCTAAAATAAAACAACTCTAAAAATGAAGGAATAAATTATTGATGAAAGCAATGGTTAGGAATTGAATCTTTTCACAATCCTTAGTCAACCTCAGTTAATGAACATATTAGACTTGTAAATCCCGGGTAATTCTAAATTATTGATTAATCTTTCTCAAGTAATAACCAATTTTAATTCATAACCTTCAAATAAGAATATTAAATCCCAACTCTTATTGTGAACTCAATCCCTTGAATCAAATTATAAATTTATTTACCCACACCCGATTGGAATTTAATTAACTTATGATATCTCTACCTATAAGCAATTTAAATCTATGTTTATAGTTCCATTAAGATTTTGATCTCTCAACCTAAAACCCTAATTAAAATTATACTAATGGTGATCAATCATCAACATATAATAAGCATAATAAACATAGTTTGCAAGAACTAATAATTCATTAATTAAAGGAAAAACTAATTCATGTTAAATCATCAATCCCTAACCAACATGAATTCAGCTTAACAGATTGTAAAAATATTCAATAAAATTCCCAAAACAACTCATGAAAATTACAAGAATAAAAGGGAGAGAGAAAAATAAAAAATTAGAAATTGTGCTCTTGAATCTTAACTCTTGATCTCTCTTGAATTCTCCCATTTTTTCTTGCGCTTTCCCGGTGTCAATTTCTTCCAAAACTTGTTTTCAAATGTTAGTTAATTGATGCCCTAAAAGTTCACAAGAATCCTCCTTAAATAAGCAACAATTAAGTGACAAAAACTTTCAAAACAAGGGGGCCAGTGATAGCAGGTTGCTATCTCAGCCTCAAATCAGCCCCGTTTTCTCCTCTGTGCTGCTGCTATAGTAGCCAACCATCAGCCCTTCTTTTACAATACAACCACGTCCATGCATCACAGGTGCGATAACAACTAATGGTAAGCCCCAAATTCAAGCCGAACACCCTCTAATCACCCCAAAAGAGTCCCAATTCACCTACAAAAATAAATAAACTAAATAAACTAAATACTAACATTAACAAATTAATTAAAGCATAAAAACTACCTAATTACTGATATAAAATACCCAACTAAATAATAAAATTACACACAAACAGTGTATGGTTTATCCATTTCTGGGTTCAAATAAACAGAGTAAGCAAATGAGATAAAATTAGTGGAGAGGTAGAAAAGCTCTGTTATTAGCCTTGTACAACCTAATAGTTCCCCCTAGCTTTAGCATGCAAGGAAGGAGATGGAAAGTGAGTTTGTGAGCTTGCGTCTGTGTACCTCAAAGGAAACTGCTTTTTATTTCCTATGTGGCCCAACTTTAAGGGTACTAACGGATATGAGGCTGGAGTAGACAGACTTTAAGAGGAGGGTCTGGATTTCAAAAAAACTTGATTGTTCAGTTTAATTGAGTGCAAATTTAGATAAGGGGCTTAAGTACGCCTCAGGGTAAACAATAAGGGCCAAAATGTACCTTATCCGTATTTATTATTTATTCCAATAAGATATACAATCTTTTGAGATAAAGATGGTATGTGTGTGTGAGTATATACATGGTATGTGTATATATATATATATATATAGAGCTGTTTTGGGAGATGAACATGAAATTGTTAGAGATGGTATTCTTTTTCAGAGTAGAGTTGGTGAATTGGACAAAATGTTTGGAATTCAATGATGTTTTTGTAGCAATCCAAGGGAAATTGGTTTACTTTTGGACATGCTTTTAATATTTGTATGTCGCATTAAATCTATTTGGAATGTAAATGATACAATTATTTTTAACATATATTAATATTTATCTACTTAATCAATTATATTTTTTGTTAAAATTTTTTTAATCAATTATAGTACAATTATGAAAAAGGTAATTAAATTATTTTTGTTAATTTTTTTAAATGTAAAGATATAAAAAAATTTGAATCAAGTGACCAAAATTGTACAATAATTTATATATAAAATAAATTAAAATTTTAACTAAAAATTAAATATATTTTTAATGATAATTTAATATCTTTAATATTTACAAATAAAAATATTATCATAAATTTAAATATTAATTTCACGTTTTTAATTTTAATTATTTCAATTAAAATAAAAATTCTAAATTCTAAATTTTATATTTAGTTTAACCAAAAATTTATTTTAATTATTTCAAATGGCAAAATTTTATCGTATACTATATTTATATAAGTTTAAAGTTTTTCAATAAAAAATAAATATTAATATAAATATATAAGTCTAACTTAATTAATGACTTTATACGCCATCGAATTAATTAAGCTAATGTAGTTGACCTACCATGAAATAAGTTCACCAACTGAAAGATTTTTCTGAAATCCAATGCAAGTAATAAAATGTACACCTAACAATATTTTAATACATAATTTGGTTTCCTAGAAAAGTTATTGCATTTGTTGAGGATGAATAATTTGATTGAAGCTTTATTTAATTAAATAAATTTATTTAATTGTAAAAAATATATAAATAATTGACATATAACTTTAATATATTAATACTAATAAATATTTTATATTAATTTTTAACAATTTGGTTATACCTTGAAATAGAAAAAAAAAATCTCTTTGATTATTTAGAGATACCTCCAGTAAGCTTTTAATATTTTTTTTTGGAGAAAAGATAAATTTTCCATTCATCAAAAATTAAAAAATATATGTTGATGAACAAATAATATAAATAAGGTATAATAAAAATGTAGCAAAATAATCTCTCACTTAACATATAAAAACATTCGTCGGTATTTTTCAATTGTGTTGATAAAACTATTTTAATTTGTAACTCAAAGATCCATTCAACAATTTTTATACTCCACTTCATGAAATCTATTAGTCATAAATTGACTATATGATCTTTAATTAAATCTAATTGCAATCATCAACGAAATTTTACAACAAAGAGAACTATAAACTCTATAAAAAATAACCACCAAAATACCATCAAAGGATTAAGAACTTCACTAAAAAAAATCAATAATTTAAAAAAAAAAGATTATAGATCTAAATTTATTAGCTGTAAAGAAACAAAAAAAAAATAAATAAGAATATGAAAGAACAATGAGAGGCCACAACAAATTTAAAGAATGATCGGTGGTGGCTAAAACAAAAGTATATTTATAAAGAAAATTTAGAGATAAAAAAGAAAGTTAGGGTTAGATTTGATTTGATCAGTAAGCTTTTAATTAGGTTTCTCTTAATTGAGTTTCTTTTGATGTTGTTAGATGAGATTTTTTTTTTTGGGTGTAATTCCCAAGTAAAAAAAAAAACAATTGTGATCTAGTTCTTTTTTTTTTTTTTTTGAAATGAACTGTAGATCAATTCATTATTTATTTATTAAAAAATAAAAATAAATTTTGATAAAGAGGTAATATAAATAAGTATATAATCAAGAAGTGCTAAAATAAAATTTAATAATTATAAATTTTTTTATTGTTATCCTTTAATTGCGTTGATAAAGTTCTTTTAATATGCAATTTAGTGATAAAAATAAAATAAATCTTTATATTACATATCTAATCTTTTGGTATGTCTTGCTCTTGTGGCAAGTTTGCTGTCTTGCGCGGTCATTGCAAGTTTTAAATTCTCCTGTTTTCTTTGAGTTTGTTTTCTAACTTTTATACTCTCTTTACTGTTAGGATGGCTAGCAGCAGTAATAATGAAAATAATGAAGGTCTTCAGGATAGTTTGGCTAATCAGTACAACAACCTTCGGATTGAAGAGGATGACGTTCCGAAGTTGGATGTTACAAGAGAGGAGGTGGGGGAAGTGGCCATTGTTAATCAGTTATGTCTGGTTGGGAAATTTCTCACTGATAAGCCGATTAATTTTACGGCCATGAGGAATACTCTTGTTGCGCTATGGAGGCCGGTTCGTGGTGTCTGCATTATAGAATTAGAAAATCATATTTTCTCATTTCAATTCTTTCATGATATGGACATGAATCGTATCAACAAACAAGGGCCTTGGTCTTTTGATCAGAATCTTCTAGTTCTTGAACAATATGATGGCTCGATTGACCCGGTGGACATGGAATTCAAATTTGCTGACTTCTGGATTCAGGTGATCAACCTCCCGACTGGTCTCCCGTCAGAAAGGATTCTATAACGCATCGCTGACTCAGTTGGTTCATACTTATATTCTGATGATAACAACTTCAGCAGTATCTAGCGAACTTATTTGCGAGTTAGGGTGTAGCTGGATGTGTTTAAACCGTTGAGGACAAGGATGAAAATTAAACTTTAGGGATCCCAATGGTACTGTGTGGAGTTTAAATATAAACGTCTCCCGATTTTTTGCTTTGTGTGTGGCATGTTGGGTCACTCTGAGAAGTTTTGTGAATCTGCTTTCGCTAATCCCAGTCTTTTTGTTAATAAGCCGTTTGGGGGATGGTTCCGAGCAGCTCCTCGGTGTGGCTAGAATTCGGTGTAGAGGTGGCTCCGAACAGAGTCGGGGGAAGCTTAGACGAGTAAAGATGATTATGGTAAGTGTGAATTAAGGGGAAGTGGCGGTAACCTGAATCCCACTAATTATGGAGAGTTTTTCACAGGGACAGGGAAGGGAATGGGTGCTAACAGAGCAGGTACTGGCGCTATTGGGGCACGTTCTATAGAAAGATAACTAATCCTTCTCCTTTTATAGGCAAGAATCATGATGAGTCAAAAATGGAAGTGGAAGGGCTGGTAGTTACGGATGGAAACTGCGCCGAAGTGAGGATCCTGAGTTGGGTCAGCATGTTAGTGGTTTTGTGGATGAATCAAATACAGGGGTTGTTGTCTTTGGGCCTATTAATCAGGCTTTGGATTCTAGCCCAATGATTTCTTTTTTGGTGGGTCCTGATGCTCAGGCCCACCATGAGCCATGAATTGCTTAACTTGGAATTGCCGTAGGCTGGCCAACCCCATGCGCAATTCATTTTCTGAAGGACCTAGTTTGTCAAACTAGGCCCAATATCATTTTTCTATGTGAAACATTGGCTAAATTGGACAAGGTGGAGAAGATAAAAATAGTTTGGGGTTTGTTGGGTTTGAAATTGCTGAATCAGTGGGTCGAAGTGGAGGCCTTATACTCTTTTAGGATAGTAGTATTCAGATTACTATCTTACAATCAGATGTTAACTTTATAGATGTTTCAGTTGAGATGGCTGGCTTTGATAAGTGGCGACTCACTGGATTTTATGGGGTTCCTGAGTGGAATCAGCACGCTGAGTCATGGTAGATTCTTCGCATGCTAGCAGCTTTGTCCTCTCTTCCCTGGTGCATTATGGGGGACTTTAACAATTTGTTATTTGCTTCTGAGAAATTGGGTGGTGCTTCATACCCTTATTGTTTATTGGATGGGTTTCGTTCTACTATGGCTGATTGTGGGTTAACGGAGATATCTTCTTTTGGGCAGGAGTTTACTTGGGAGTGGTCTAGAGGTTCGACTGATTGGGTAAGGGAGAAGCTTGATAGAGGTTTGGCAACTAGTTCATGGCATGACCTGTTTGAGTCGGTGGTTATCAAAGTGTTGGATGTGTCCTCTTCTGACCATCTTCCCCTTTATCTTAGTTTGAAGGGTGGTCAGCAGGGTCATCGGAATCATAATTTTCGTTTTGAAAATCTCTGGGCCAATTATGATGAGTGCCGGCGAATTGTACATCAGTACTGGTCAGATTACTCTATCTCTCTTCCTGATAAGATCAGCTCTTATGGATTAGCTTTGTCATCTTGGGGTCGCTCTATATCCAGGAAATTTCGGCGTGAGTTAGATCAGTGTTTGAAGCAGATTCAACACCTTAGTTCTCGGTCAGACCCGTGTGGCATTTAGGATTTCTTTGCTGCTCAATTGAAGTATGATCGTATTTTGATGGATCAAGAAATCTATTAGAGGCACCATGCTAGGCAGTTTTGGCTTAAGCACGAAGATGTTAATTCGAGGTTCTTTCACTCTTTCGCTTCTGGTCGTAAAAGGGCTAATCACATTCATGCTCTGAAGGATAGTTTGGGTAATTGGTGCCATTCCTCTTATCAGGTCAAACAAGTCATCTTGGAGTATTTCAGTACCATTTTTAAGTCTTGTGGGAATGAGGATTCGCAAGTTCTTGACTGTCTCTCTCCAAGAGTTTTAGAAAATCAAAATGAAATGCTTCTTGGTCCAATCACTGCTATTGAAGTTTGGGATGCCGTATTTAACATGCAACCAGAGAAATCACCAGGTCCAGATGGGCTTAACCCATGTTTTTTTTAGAAATTTTGGCTTGAAGTGGGTGGGGATATGGTTACTTTATGTAACTCTTTCATGGCAACTGGCTCTTTCCCAACGATTCTGAATGAAACGTCTATTGTCTTAATCCCCAAAAAGAAGCAAGTGGAGTGTATGGAAGATTTAAGGCCTATTGCATTATGTAATGTGGCCTATAAGGTGATTGCCAATTATCAGAAATCAGGGGGCAATTTGGGGGCAAAATAGTGAGTCTGCACTCAAAGGCTAAAGATGAAACACTGAAGTGTAAGAGTCAGCAAAAGAGTGATGGCAGGAAAAGTGAACTACAAGCACAGACAATGGTCCATCAATACAGCACAATCATCAGGCCATGGACTTCATCAGCCAGATGGTCATCTGTTGAAGGAAATGTATCAGAAGCTCTAGCATCAGAAGTATCAACCTCGAAGCACTCAAGGCTCAAATCTGCAAGTTGTTGAGGAAGCGCTTCGTTCTCACATTCTGAGTTGCAAGCATAACTCTACTCCATAGAAGACCTGTTAGGATCATGCATATCATACATAACATGCATACACTTGTATACATTTGTTATGAAATACTTATTTTTCATGATAAAAGATTTTTGAGAACAGGTCAAGGTTGCACAAATATTCTGTTACTAACATTCAAAATGAGTGTTGTAAAAGTGCAGGAAGGTAGTTAGAATACTCATATATGAAGTATCTGAAGGAGTGAAAATAAGAAGGGTGACATTATCAAGTGGTAACTCGCAGAAACCTCATTTTAGGAGGCTGGATAAAAGGCTTAAGCTCCTTAGATTCAATATTCATCTTTATAGCCTCATTTAGAACATCATTTGGAATATCACCTGGAGCCTCGGCACGAGGAGAATCTACTTCTACAAGTTGAAAAGTGAAAGATAGTTAATGATATGGGGAGTAACAGAAGAAAAGTGATGAATAGCATACCTCAGATAGATCAACAAGGATTTGCTCCAAGAAATACTCCTGAATGTATTTCTGACAGCTACAAGATTGCTCAAGCAAAGATAAAGCATCGAATCTATGGAGAGCCTCTCTCAATTCCTAGATAGTCAGAATATAACTCCAGAAGATCAAAACTAATATAGAGTGTGGAGTATAGCAACGAGAAGATCCAGCATACCAGCAATGCAGCTATCGGCCCAGAAAAGGGAAGAATACATTCAATGCTTGAGATGAATGCACTCTGAAACTCCTCTCATCATGAAATAAAGCCCTTTAACTCCTAAAACTTTTTGCAGGGAATGTCAGGGAGAGAAAAAAGGCCCTCTGCCATAACATCAATGGAAATGACAGCAACGCAAACTCGATTATATGCCACAACTTCAAGGGCGAGGTATCAAAACTCCTATGATCAGAGATGCCATCAGCATAATAAAAGGGAAGAGTGCGAAAAGAATAAAGTTGCAATTTGACAAAGTTTCTTTTCCTACAAATATACCAAACTAACTTATGGTATTTTATGCAGGGAAAACAAAAGGGAATGAAGAAGGAGAAAAGAACCAGCACAACAGTAAGAACAAGCAAGAAGGCAAATACCAATCGCTCATCAGAATATCATCCGTGTGATAAACATCTTGCCAAATGCTCAAGGGAAGTAACAAAACTTTATTTCTGTAGTTTCTACAATAACATACATCCTCAATAAGATGAAATTCACAAATTGAAAGTAAATTCATTCACTTTATGAGATCATGTGCAAAAACTTACCTCATGAACTTTTGATCTTAATGACTTTTTTATTAGCCTTGCAGAGTTTGGATGTCTAGTTGACAGCTCTGTGTTGAGAGTTTCCAAACTTTAATCAATCTAATGCTCGCTTTGCACCCGAAAGAGGGGAAGAATATGCAAAAATAAAATTTATGGACTTGTATCATAAACTGCTTGGATTTGAGAGTATCAATTTAATCTTTTTGAATAATAAATGTGCATCCAATTTACTCCAATGCTCGAATGAGTATGAGTACAAAATCCCTTGACGGTATCCACGCTGAGTAATACAAGAAAGGTGGGGGAATACTAAAAGGAGAATTGAAATAAGAGCAAGCATTTTTAATCTACTCCAATGCTCAGAAATGAGTAAGAGTATCAACGTGAATCTTCTGGCGGTATCCACGCTGAGTAATATCAGAAAAGC
>CATIWK010126381.1:0-10647 GCA_949634005.1 Mallotus japonicus
TCTCCCAAATCTTTTGTGGCCTTTCTACGTAAGACTCACTTTCAGGTTAAAAAATAACACAATGCGAGAAAACAAACCCTTAAAAATACTGGGGTCTAATATATGTGCAATCCTCGGCTTGACATTTTCCGTGAACTTGCCCACTCAACTTATAAAATGATTGTATAAACACCTCAATAAGCTAAAAACAATTTATCAACATTTTTTACTTTTTACCACCACCCAAAGGGTGTGGTGGTAAGGAGGCATTAAAACCCCTTAGGGAGTGACGGTTCAAACCTCACTCCCCCCCAATCCCCTCATCCCCGATGCAAAAGTTTGGATAATGATTAATGTGCTTCTTGCGATAATATAGGGTAAAAAAATAAAAATTTAAATTTTTTTCATTTATTTTGAAAACAAAATAAAGGGTAAAAAGGGGATTTCGTTCTCCTACAGGAAACACTTTTGGTTTAATGGTCAATTTGCCCCCTGTATTTGGATGAAGTGGCCAAAAAATCCAGATATTAACTTTATGGCTAATTTACACAGGAACTTGTCAATTATGGCTAAAATACCCCAAAATTGGCCATTAAAAAAACTCGTGACTTGCAATCACGAAATCAGCAAGTAAGTTCCACATTTTAGATTATTTTATTTAAGAAGTAAAATAATCAACCTGCCAGGTAAGGAAAAAAGCGGGAAAACCTTATCTAACACACGTGTTGTACTTGGACCTCCTATAGAAAATCAATAGCCAAATAAAATCTCAATTTTTTTCTCTCAAAAGCCTAGAAAACGCAGAAAACAAACTGCTAAAAAATGGAGGTAGAATATTTTGTGATTATATTCGATTTAAGCAAGAAAATCGTTTGACTCTACTATCCATTTTTAGAGCAAGTGTTTGAGAGCGACGCTTCTTGCTAAGTTAAAAGAGTACAAGACTGATCTTACCAATTTGAAGAACGAAGCTAAAAGAATCGCATCTTCCAACGCATCAGGCTGCTACTCGGGATTAGTCGTTGAATAATTATGGAAAGGCTTTTGCAATCATGGTATATATATATGCAGTGCATTTTCTCTGGATTGTTTTTTATATATATATATATATGAATTGTATACATGAGTTTAGTTGAGTTGGGCCACACTTCAAACCTAATTTTTCTAAAATAGCATTCCTTGATCTGATCGTCATCCTCAATTGTCCAAATTTCATTTGTATATTTGGCGTTGGTGATTGTGTGCTGCCTGACCAGCTTCCCTACAGTTTGTGGAAATTATGGCATTTGCTCGAACGGACAATGTAGTTGTCCTTCAACAACCTATTTCAAGCAAATAAATAGTAAGCAGCCTGATCTTGGGTGTTCTGCAATTACTTCTCTGTCTTGTGAAGCTTCAAAAAAGCATACTTTCTTAATGCTCTGAGATACAACCTATTCCTCCTTTCAGACAGACCTTGAGAAAGTGGATCTAGAGAGCTGCAAGGTGGCTTGTTCGAATAATTGCTCATGTAAAGCTGCAATTTTTGAGTATGGTTCTGATTCTGCCAGTGGTTTTTGTTACTTGCCAAATGAGATATTTTCATTGATTAACATTGATAAGGATGATAAGGGAAATACTCATTACAACTCCACCGTATATTTAAAGGTGCCAAGATGCTCCAAGTTTGCAAAATGCCCCAACTACAGAAGCTATAGTTCCTCAGCCAAAAAAGAAAAGCAATGTAGCAACTATCTTATGTTCCAGCCTTAGATCTTTGTCAGATTTGTTTCTTGTGATTGGAGTTTTAGCGCTACTAGCACGGAAGAAAAGGAATGCAGATGAAGATGAGGAGGAGTATTTGGATCAAGTCCCAGGAATGCCCACACGATTTTCATATGAAGGTTTAAAATCCTTGACATACAACTTCTCCAAGGTGCTTGGTGAGGGAGGATTTGGCTTAGTTTTTGAAGGGACTCTGATTGATGGCACCAAGATTGTAGTGAAGCATCTCAATGGTTTAGGCCAAGTCAAGAAATCATTCTTGGCTGAGGTTGAGTCAATTGGTAGCATCCACCATGTAAATTTGGTAAGACTGCTTGGATTTTGTGCTGATAAATCCCACAGGCTTCTCGTTTACGAGTTCATGCCTAATGGGTCTTTGGACAAATGGATTTTCCACCAAACCTATGAGTTTGTTCTCGATTAGTGGTAGAGAAAGAAGATCATCCTTGATATTGCAAAAGGACTCACATATCTTCATGAAGATTGTACACAGAAGATCATCCACTTGGATATCAAACCCCAAAACATTCTATTAGACCAGAAGTTTGGTGCAAAGATCTCTAATTTTGGTCTGTCTAAACTGATTGATCGAGATCAGAGCAAAGTTGTGATGACCATGAGAGGAACTCCTGGCTATTTAGCTCCAGAATGGTTGAGCTCAGTAATCACAGAAAAAGCAGATGTCTATAGCTTTGGAGTTGTCCTGTTGGAAATGTTATATGGAAGGCCAAATGTTGATCACTCTCAGCCCGAAGAAAAAATGCATTTGCTAAGCCTTTTCGAGAAGAAGGCAGAAGAGGATAAGCTATCAGATTTAATAGATAACTTTAGTGAAGATATGCAATTACAAGAAGCAGAAATAATGAATATGATGAAGGTTGCTACATGGTGTCTGCAAAACAACGAGGGAGAGAGAAGAAAGGTTAGGTTGGGTGGGTTGTTTCCATTTTTTTAATATTATCATTACTATTATTTTAATGTTTATTTTGTGACTACAAGTCATGCGCTGTCATCAGGCCAATTTTGGGGTATTTTAGCCACAATTGACAAGTTTCTGTGTAAATTAGCCAGAAAGTTAATATTTGGGTTTTTTGGCCACCGCATCCAAATACAGGGGGCAAATTGACCATTAAACCAAACACTTTTCATAAATTCTTTTTTAATTGGAATGAAACTATTTTTTTTGAAAATAATAGAAATCATTTATTAACATTCACGAGCGATTACATGATAAAGGAAATCTGGAATTGAATCCCATTCCTGGAGATCAGTCATAGAATGAGCAACTCTTGCACAGAGATGAGATGCCTCATTCGCAAATTTTCATATAAATCAAATGAATACTTGACTAAAATGAGATATTAAACACATGAATTAGATATAAAATTATTTGTAATTGGTGTTTTTACTGAGTTGAGATGTCAAAATTGTCAAACTGAAAAGATAAACATATCAAATTTAATAAGAAATTGTAAATTTTTTAAGCCAAATTCTGAATTACAAGAGTATTCTAGATAAGAGGCATATATATGTGATACCCCACAGGTATATTCCTATTCTAACTAACAAATATCTTCCTAAATAATAGTGACTTGCAGCACAAGGAGACCACATCCAAAGAGGACAAGGAGTCCCTCTTTAAGAAGACTCCTGGATCAGGAAGTAACTAAGCAAATAAGATACATATCCTCCTAGGAGAAGGAGTCCTACTCCACTTAAGTTTGAGTATCTCATCCTCTATAAATAGTCCTTACCATCTCTCAAATTATTCATTCTATTCATCTTTATTCTCTTAGTTATCTTTCTCTCTCTAAATTCTCTCTCAACCTATCCTAACTTAGGCATCGGAGGGTTTGTGGGGGAGACCCCACCTCTCACCTTGCCCCTTTGTTGGTTGCTTGACATATAGGACTCAGAGGTTCCAGATTCAAGTTATCACTCACTAAACAAACGAATTTAATGTATGCTTTAACTCCATGAGAAAGAAAAAAAGAGATACACATAGTTCTACTCCTTTTTTTGAGATGGGAAAGATATCTAAAGTTGAAAATCATACCAAACTTGAATATTGAGTATGTCTTAATCTGTAAAAATTCTCCTAAACTTTAGCTATGAAAAACTAAAACACAACCATATTATAACTAAAATAAACATATAAATGGGATAAATCCACGATATCTGAAAAAATCAATGCTATTCTGAAGTCTATTATGTATAATCTTAACCATTTTGATAAAGTCATAAAAAGAACATGTAACTAAGGCAATGATAATCTAAGGCAACATGCTTCATGTGTGAGTGAAAAACAAGATTGGCGCAAAGCTAAGTGGCACCAACATTATCAAAATAAATCACAGGAGAATATGGAAGAGTAAAACCAAGTTCACTGAGCAAGGAACAGAGCCAAGATAACTCATAGCTGTAGCAGCAACTGACCAATATTCAGCCTCTGTGGAAGACCGAGCAACCGTACGTTGTTTCTTAGAACTCCAAGAAATGGCAGTACGACCGAGATAGACAATGTAAGCACTAGTAGAGCTGTAATCATCCTTGTTGCCTGCCTAATCAGCATCGAAAAAGGCATGAAGATGGAATGGAGAATGACGATGAAGAACGAGACCAAAATACAAAGTGCCACATAAATAGCAAAACAAGTGTTTGGCAGCAGTCCAATGCTCCATAGTAGGATGATGCATGTACTGTGAGAGCTTGTTAACAGCATAAGCAATATCTGGACGGGTGAGAGACAAGTACTGAAGGCTGCCTATGACTTGACGAAATTCAATAGGATCAGACAAAGCAGTGCTGTGATCTATAGCAAGAACAAGTTGAGTGGCTAGAGGAGTGGACACCGGTTTGGCATTAAGCATTTTAGTGCGAGTCAACAAATCAATAATGTAATGCCATTGAGAGAGAAGAAGACCAGCGGGATGGGGTAGAAATTCAACACCCAAAAAGAAGTTGAGAGGACCCAAATCTTTGAAGAAAAAATGAGCTGAAATGATATGTTGTACAACATGATCACAACAACCAATGACAACAATATCGTCAACATAAACAAAAATATAAATCTTTAAGGCATCAACATTGTACATAAACAAATATGGATCAACATGTGAGTTGGTGAAGCCAGAGAGAATTAAAAATTGACGCAACTCATTATACCATGCACGGGGCGCTTGCTTGAGCCCATAGAGGGCCTTACGCAAGCGACAAACATGAGTGGGTTGATCTTTGTCAACAAATCCAGGTGGTTGATGTATATAAACAGATTCTGATAGAGTGCCTTGTAAAAAAGCATTATTAACATCTACCTGTCAAAGAGACCAACCAGAACTTACAGCAATACTGAGAACAAAACGAACAATGGTAGGCTTGATAACGGGACTGAATGTGTTATGATAGTTGACACCAGATTGTTGATGAAACCTTTTAGCGACTAGCCTGGCTTTTTATCTGTCTAGAGAGCCATCAGGTTTCCGTTTGATATGGAAAATCCACTTACACCCAATAATATTATAAGAGGGATGAAACAGAATAAGGTCCCATGTGCCATTTTGAATGAGTGCGTCATACTTTTCTAACATTGCTTGCCGTCAGTGAGGATGTTTCATGGCTTGGGTCATAAAGGTAGGTTCAGGGTCAGTTGGTTAGTGAAGTTGAGTGCTAAGGGTAAGTTTATCGATGGGTTTGTGAATGTTGTTTTTGGAAAGGGTTATCATGGGGTGAATTGGACGAGAGGGAGATGGGGTCTATGAAGGTTAGTCAAGTGAGTCAGATAAGGTAGGAGAGGTGAGAGGTGGAGTTGAAGAAGATGGATCAGCAGATGGGGATGCCGAAGTGGACGTGGTCCGAGAGGGCGTGATGAGTGGCGGAGTAAGAGATATAGGTGGAGGGACTTCAAAGACAGGAGGAAGCCAGTTAACAATAGTATATGACATTAAGGGAGAGGATGAAATACAATGGGATGAGTAAGGAAAGACCGATTCAACAAACTGCATATGACGAGAAGTGTACATATGACTGGTTTGAGGATCAAAACACAAGTAACCACTTTGATGGAGGGAATAACCAAGAAGACACAGGCTCGGGAATGAGGGTCTAGTTTGTGGGTAGCATAAGGGTGAAGCCATAGATAACATAGGCACCCAAACACACGAAGTTTAGTGTAATTGGGAAGAGACCCAAAAAGTTTAGTGTGTAGAGAGTTAAGACGGAGAGTGGGAGTGGGCATCCGATTTATGAGGTAGACGGCTGTGGCAAAGGCATGATTCCAAAAGGAAAGAGGTAAAGAGGCATGACTCAAAAGAGAGAGGCCCGTTGCAACTATATGGCGATGGCGGCGTTTAGAGTAGCCATTGTGTTCTGGGGTATGTGAAGGTGTTGTGAGGTGGGAGATGCCATGAGTTGCTAAGAAGTGTTTGAGGGATTGATATTCCCTACCATTTTCGGAACATAAGGTGAGTATTTTAAGATTAAAAAAATTTTCCACTAAGGCCTTAAACCAAATAAACACATCATGCACATGGGATTGGCGTTGAAGAGGATATTACCATATGTATTTGGTGAAATGATCAACAAAGATAACATAATATTTGAAAGAATCAAAGGAGTGAAGTGGGGAAGTCCATACGTCAAAGAAGATAATTTCAAGTGGTCGAGAAGAAGTGATACTAGATTTGAAAAAAGGTAATTTATGACTTTTATTGCATTGATAATCATTACAATGATTAATTGTAGAAGATAAAGAAGACGCACCTAAGTGAAATTGAGACAAAACATGTTGGAGAATTGGAAAGGAAGGATGTCCTAATCTATTGTGCCACTCGGACTGAGTGGTCTTGACACTAGCAAATGCAAACAAAGGTGGTGACTTGAAAGAGGTGGAATTGGGCCACTCATACACATCGTCTTTAGTTCGTCCTTGTAGCAGAGTTGCCCCTGTCTGAAGATCCTTCACATAAAAGAGATTGGGTAAGAATTCGATGGATGTATTATTTGATGTGCAAAATTTAGAAACAGAAATAAGATTCTTTTTCATAGTGGGCACATGCAATATATTATGTAATTGAAAACTATAGGATGGAGTAGACAGAACTGGAACCAGTATGAGTGATGGGTAACCCTAAACCATCACCAATAACAATGTCATCAGCACCATCATAAGGAGTGTGAAGAGATAGATTTCGTAAATCAGAAGTGACATGATGAGATGCACCACTATCCAGTAGCCAGTCAGGAGTTTTTATTGATGTGGTGGCAATATTGGCCCGAGGTAGCTAATTGTTGGGAGGTCTGGAGTGCAAAGGGTGTCTCAGTTGCCTTGTGACCGTTGTCTTGGGGCTGGATATTGCGATGGTTGAGGAGAATATGAGGTTTGTGATTGAATAAAAGTGAATATGGGACAACGTTTGGCAGTATGTCCTTATTCATTGCAAGCTTGACATTTCCCAAGATATGGTCGTGATGGAGGTCGATTATTGAAGTGGGTAGAAATTGGTAGAAATTGGATTATTGAAGTGATAGCTCCTTGTTAATGAGTTTTTCATGAAGCTCATCAAAGGAGATGGTGGTATCACGTCCATGAATGCTGTCAACAATGGATTTGTAGTCATCGTCTAATCCATAAAGTATTTTGTCTATAAGATCTTCAGTATCGATAGGCTTGCCGAGGAGAGCAAGTCGATCAGCTCTAATTTTGATGTGCATCATATATTCAGATATGGTTTGATTGCCTTTCACAACATGCTTGAGTTGATCTTTGATTTGTTTAATGTGACCTTGTGATGGTTTGGCATATGTATTTGAAAGAATGGTCCAGGCGTCTTGAGATGTATGTGCAAGTTGAAGAAGTGGGATAACAGGTGCGAAAAGGGATCCCATGATGGCACTAAAAATAAGTTTGTCTTGGCAAGTCTATGTGACATATTTTGGATTTGGGGCTGTGTTGTTATTGATGGTAATTGTTGGTGGTGGACATGGGTAAGTGCCATCCACATAGCCTTCTAAATTGTATCCAATTAAGGTGGCATGAAATTGAAGTTTCCATGATAAGTAATTGGTGGGTGTGAGTTTGACATGATTGTGAGAAGATAGGTTAATTGTTAAGAGAGGTTTGGCAAAATCTTGATTGGTTGGAATGACAATTTGATTAGTGGTGGTTGGTGTTGGATTGGATGTTCCTGAGGTTGAATCTGTTTCAGTCATGATGAATTGAGGAGAAAAAAATGAATTTTATAGAATTGAAGCAGAGGAGGCATGACCTAGGAGCTTGGACTCTGATACCATATAAATGGTATAAGTTTGAATGAATTTATTCTCTGTTATTTATTCAAGAAATACAAGAGTCATATATATACACATTCAAGGAATAAATATTTCTGTATTAGAGAACTCCTACAGCTATAAGGATTATATAACAAGTAAGTACAGTTGTGCAATATTCCTAATTCCTAATTAATAATTAAGAAGAATCAGGTTTATTTCCTACATCAATCTTATTTATATGTATATTTTTATTGGAGTCTGGGCTAATAAGACCCATATGAATATCTTTTGATTTTGAACATTTATTTATTTATCTTTATGAGAATTCTTTTTTTTTTTTTGAAACCTTATGAGAATTCTTTTTAGTTGTGTTTATTATCAAATGATGACTTAATTCATCAGAAAATTAATAATTAAAATATTAAATAAAATATTAAAGTATTTTTTATCATTTAAATCTGTTAAAGTCATAACTTGTTATTTTAAAAAATTCCACTATATTTCCTCAAAAAAAAAAATTCCACTATAAATTTTCGTCAAACTAGTCATGCTCTCGAGTGTCCACCCAATTATGTGAACGCAGAATCCATCAACTTACAAAGAAATTAAAATATAACCACGGGCGCAGATTAGATGGTAATGGGTCTGTTCTTGGTTTAAGAGGTTGTGGGTTCGAACCCCGTCTTGTATGTAGCTGCTCCCTTGACCAGAGTTTCCACCTCATAAGGGGTTCTTCCCGGCTGGAGCGGGGACAGAGTCTGAAAATGGTATGCTTAAAGGTGATTTCCCTCTATGTCTGAGACTCATCCAGGACACCTCGTGATCTAAAAAAAGAAATTAAAATATAATTATAAAAAAGTGACCCAATTATGTGGACCTAAACTTTCCAAAAAAAAAAAAACAATTATGTGGACCTAATCATATAAAAAAATTGATATAATCTTACAACAAACAAACCTCAAAGGGTCAAACTCTCCCTCTCTTGTATTCTTGAATCTGATCACATAATACACTTGCAAAGAAAATAAAATTTTCCATCACCATGGCCATACCTATAGCTTTGATCCCGCTATCCGTAGTAGCAACAGTTGGGCTACTTCTGGAGTTCATCTACGTGATCAAATGCTATTGCAGCAATCCCAGCGATATAACTCATGGTGCCTTTCTATCTTTTTCTAGCTTGTCTATATTTATCTGTTAATTTTTCTTTTTTTTTTAATATATTATGTCCCATCTCTTTGTGGTGCACATGGTTTACAAATATAGTATAATGAAAAAAATAATTTCTCGAAAACTGCAATTTTAGATGCTTGAACTATGCATTCTTTGTTGATTTCTTTTATCTTCTTCTTTATTCATTCTCTCTTTGTTGGTATTTTTTTAAGAGGATAAGGTACAAATTGCACCCTCAACTTTACCCCAAAGTTTACATTTGACCTTAATATATATATTTTTTTCATTTTGGACCTTAATCTTGGAAAAATCAAATATATTGAATCATTTTTTAAAGTATTGTTACAATTAAGTCCTAAAAATTAAAGTAAAATTTAACTTTAATGCTAATTAATAAAAATTAGTTTGAATAATAATGTGAATTGATGAAATTGGTTACAAAATATGAAATTTATGAAGTTTTTAAATTTTTAAAATTTTTTATGTATATAGAAATATATTTTGTTAATTTTTTAGAAATTTTAAAAATTAAAAAAATATATTTTCTATAAACCAAAAAATTTAAAATCAAATGACATACATTTAAATAAAAAAGAATTAAAAATTTCCATGCACTCAATAATTTTTTAATAATTTTTAAATCTATAAAAAATAAAAATTTTAAAAAAAGTATATAAAAAATTTATAATTCTTTTTTAAATATACATATAACTTAATTTTAAATTTTTTTTTTAAATTTCTAGGTCTATAAAAAATATTTTTCACTTTTTTAAATTTTAAAAAAATTAAAAATATATATTTTTAACAATAAAAATTTTTAAAATTTTTAAAAACTTCATAAATTTATATTTTGAAACCAATTTCATCAATTTTCATTGTTATTCGAACTAATTTTTATTAATCAACATTAAAGTTAAACTTTATTTTTATTTTTTGGACTTAATTGTAATAATTCTTTGAAAAATGGTCCAATATATTTGAATTTTCAAAGATTAAGGTCCAAAATGAAAAACAATAATATATTAAAGTCAAATATAAACTTTTGGGTAAAGTTGAGGGTGCAATTTACATTTTATCCCTTTTTTAAGAGTTGTAGAAGGCTTCATATTATTTCATTAAGAATAAAGTACTAGCGACAACTATAGTATATCACTACTAGCGACAACTATAGTATATCGCAGGCTATTATTATATTCATTTTATTAAATAGTGGGCCATGAAGAAATAAATGATACATATATATGATGTAAACTACACGTTTCCAAATAGAGGGCATTATAGTAACATTACTTAACTCTTTATATTCTCATTTTGTCTTTACCGAAATTAGCTCAAAGCCACTCAAATGTATAATAGAATTTCAAAAGAAAATATTTTTTTTACATGATTTGATTAAACGTATTAACTAATTTAAAATAAAAATTACTTAATTGATATTTAGTAAATTTTTAATGACTTAATATT
>CATIWK010126392.1:0-10658 GCA_949634005.1 Mallotus japonicus
ATTCATAATTCACTGTGAGCACTGACTTTTTGATACAGAAATCGAATATTTGCTGCCCATCCATCTCATTAGGCAAATTTCTTTTTTGAGTTTTAATTACTATTTGAATTTTTGGAAAAAATATTCGAAAAAATTGTTCAATATATGTAATTTTCAAAGCTTTAATTTAAAGGGAGCTAAATCCGTATAATATAAAACTAATTAACTTATGTTAAAATCCAATTTTACATTACTATATGAAATTCGTTTATACTTTTAAATTTGAAATTCGTTTGCATCTCTTTTAATATCTCCAACAATATAAAAAAAAAAAACAAAAAAACAAAAAAACAAAACCTTCAGAGCAGTTAAACAAGCTTTTAGCCTAAGCTATTATAAAGAAAAGGGTGGTCAAAATCTAACGGCTGCATTTGCATCTCTCCTTTATAATTAATTATCTCAAGTTGTGACAGTGACTAAGTACCAACATATATATATATATATATATGCTTGTTGCTTTGGTTTTATAATGCAAATGACTTTAGTTATAGTTGTTGATTTATATTGACAATTACATAGCTATGTGATAGTAATAAGTTTCCCAAATGGTGAATTATGGCACTGTTATCTTTAGTCCATATCATCTTTAAAAGCATGATGAAAATTTGTTGCTTAAAATCCAAACTACTTTTGGCCAAACTTCTCACGGATATCAAGCAGATCTTAAGTTCAAAACTTGCCATTCCTCCTTCCAATTTGTAACTGCCGAAAAAAAATTATTTATTTACTTGCAGTCCCCTAGTGCCACCATGTAAAATTTATTTTGAAAAAATATATAAAAAAAAAATTGACTATGTTTTGTATAGTTTATTTTTTTTTTTTTTTTTTTTAACAATTTGGAGGTCAAAGGGGAGGGGAGTGGGGAATCGAATCCATGACTTCATTGTATAATATCGAAATCTTGAATCATTAGACTATAAAAGGAGAACATGTTTTGTATAGTTGTTAGTAGCTATTGATAGCTAATAAATAGAAATTATTTGATATTTGTTAGATGTTATTTTTAACAAATTAAAAACTTAAATTTGAAAAATAGATGAGAATGAGGAAATATCAATAAGCTAAAAATTAAACTATTATTAAGTGGTAACTCCTCTTGAAGGGTATTCTAATGTATATAATTTGAATTTTATCGTCGTCAATTTAAAAGAAGAGAATTGCCTCCTATTATGCAGTTCATTACGCTTCGATTATCTAACCTCCCTATTTATCCAAAAAAAAAATCATCATTTTTCTTTTTCATAAGAATCTTTTTCAATAGCAACCATTTTGGTAACTTATGAATTCACCAGTGGTCCATCCATGTATTGCTTTCTTAACCAACATAAACGGTTGTCTAGAAAGCTTTATAAGAGTAATGTTGATGGTCCTTTATATGCTTTCAAACAAAGGTAACTAAAGAGTTAAAAAAAAAAGTAGTCTTCAAAGACAATATAAAGAGATTGTCAAAAAGATTAAAAAAAAAAAAAGACATTATAAAGAGTGGAGACATCTTAAAAGGTTGTCGTTAGGTCACCCAATATAGACTTTGATCGTACACTTGAAATCAGGCAAGTTTAATTCAAAAAACCAGTCCTTGTTCCGATGCTAACATCTATATATATATATATATATATATATATATATATATATTATAGGTGGCAAAATGGGTGGGTTGGATGGATATGAGTTTGGTATAAATGAGTAAAACCTTTAATCACCCATTTATTATTGATATGGGTACCCAAATTCATATAACTCATATAAATTTTAGGAATAAATACAATTTTGATCAAAGTGGTATTACCTTTTGGCAAAATTAGTGAGGTGGTTTTTTTTTTTTTTTTTTACTTTTAAGTATCATGTGTTTCACATTTTTTTCACATTTCAGCATCCTTCTAACTAATATCATCATTATTTTATAAGAAAAAATTAATATAATATTAAATTTCAATAATAAATTTATTTCATATATAATTTACGATCAATTTAACCAATCGGTTATTTTTAAAAATATTGTAAATTTATTTTAAAAATTATTTTTTTTATTTATAATTAAATTAAAAATATATCTAAATTTGATTTTTTTTATGAGTTTATTGTAGTTAGATGAATAATATATAATTCATTATATGATTTTAACATTTAAAATGCATATTATTTTTACATTAAAGCATACATTTTAAACAATATTTGTTAGAAGGATACTAAAGTGTAAAAAATGTAAAACACATGGTACTTAAAAAAAAAAACATAGGACTGGTTTTGCCAAAGGGCCAAACCACAAGGATTAGAATTTTACTTATCCCTAAATTTTACCCACCCATTTATTTATATATAAATTTTTACATATACTCAAATTTTATATTATAATTAAATAATATTAGTATTAATTTCAATTATTTTAAATATAAATTTTTACATATATCTAAATTTTACATAATAAATAAATATTAATATTAATATTAATTTCGACTATTTTAAGGTTTCAATTGAAATTAATACAACATTTGTTCAAGTCTTTGTGTTTTAAAAGTCAATTTGGTTCGCTTTTAGGATGATTTGTTCCCTCATCTCATAGTATCCTTATTATCCATTCAAATGTAACCGAAAAAGTCCACCAGCTCCCTTTCAGCATTATGTTGAAGGACCCAAAATTTGAACCAACAATAATAGTAATAGTAATAATAATAGTTGTTACTATATAGTAGTTGAATTTATTTTATGTGATCTGGGTGATACTAGATTCACCATATAACCAAAAAAAAAAAAAAAGTTACAATGAGAGTACTACTTGAATTGGATGATATTATTGGTTGACAAGAGACTGTATGTTTATAATAGAAACCTTTAAAATAAAGGGAAAAAGCTAAATTGCTAGAATTTGTACTTTTCTAAGTTTCTTAGTAAGATTATTAGTGTTAATTTATTATTCTAAAAAAAATGTGGAAGTCTTAAATTCAAATATTTATCATTACTATTCATATATTAATAGAAATTTCAAGGTAAGATTATAAAATTTTCACTATTTTTATAATGAGCGTTAATGAGATAATTATCTTTTGTTGTGTAATTCACCATTTATTATATTTTTTATTAAATAAAAAAAGAGAACAAAATAAAACAATCTGCATGAGGAATTGATAGAATATAATTGAAAGATAGAAGTTGAATTGAATCCTTATACTCTCCCTTTTTGGTAAGAATTTCTTATAAAATTTATATGATGAGACCTTTAGTGCAATCCTAAAAAAAAAAGTAGATACAAAGTTAATGATATTTGCTAATGCTTTAATTTAAAAAAAAAAGAGGAAAAGAAAAAAAGAATGGGATGAGGAAAAAAAGGAGAAACAAAAATAAAGAGGAAAAGGAAACAAAGAATAAGATAAGAAAAAATAAAAATAAAAAAAGAAGGAAAAAAAGAAGGGGAAGAAGAGAAAAAAATAAGAAAAAATAAAATTAAAAAAAAAGAGAGAGAGGGAAAAAAAAAAGAGTTTTTCACCAAAAGCTAATGCATTAGAATTTTTTTGTGGATACCTTACATAACCCATTAAACTCATTTAAAAGAGGGTCAAAATTTTATAACCCTCTTATTATCCATTTAACTTTGAAAAATTTACAAAAGGCACTTTTTAAATGTTTTCAACAAAAATACCCCAAGATTTCGTTAATTACAAAACTACCCTCTCTTTATTACACGCGTGCCTTTTTTATTTTAAAAAATGCACCCATTTTTTTCTATTATGTTTGCTTTCCGTTTTTTCATCTTGCTCTATCATTTTCTTCTTTCTTTTGGTTTCTTCAAGTTTTTATTTTTTCTTTTACTTTGTTTTTGTGATAACTGTTTATAGTGGTGTGTAAAATAACTGCTCATTTTGTTGTTGGCGGTTATTTCTATCAACAAGCTTATGGTTAGCAACGATTTCAAAAGGCTAACTTTATGAAATAGAGAGAATCTAGTGAATAGAAGGAGAAAATTTTAGGAGAAAAAATGGTGAAGAAAACAATTTGTAAGAGTAAAAAAAATGACATTCTAAGAAGGATGGTTCTCCTGAGAGATGTGGTATTTCATTTAGTAAGAAGAGGAGTGCTGAGGGTAGAGATGATGATGTGGATAGGGGGAACAAGAAATGAAAACTGCCACTGATGAAGGATCGAGTTTAAAGGTTGATGCTTTAAAGGTATTTTTGGTTTAGGTTTTGTTTATTTTTTGTTTTTGATTAGTATTCTTTTTAGGACTGAGAGAATTTGTTGAGAACTGATGATTACTTTAAAGCTAAAATTTCTTGTAGCATGTCTTATGGTGTTATTGATTTGATAAAAGAAGTTTTAAATGAAAATCAGCTGGGTCTTTTTATCAATTTTTTTTTTAAGATTTGCCTAAATTTGAAGTGCAATGTTAGTTGATTCAGTCCCTTTTGTTAAGTGAATTGAAACAAGCTAATATCTATGTGTATTGGTTTGATGTTTCTGGAAAGAGATTGAATTTTGGAATTAAGGAATTTGCCCTGGTTACAAGTTTAAGGTGTGTTGGTAATTCTTTGTTGTTATCTGTTTATATTGAGATAATTGGTTGATTATAAAATATTTTGGGGGGTTGAAAAAATTAACAAGCAATCTGTGCTTGAGTGTTTCTTATCGAAATGTTAGGACAATCATGAAGATTGCATTAAGATTGCTATGATTTTTTTTTATTGAAGTTTTTTTATTGAGTTTTCCTTTGGAAAAGATGGTCAGTAGGAGAACATTTGACGCAGTGGAGTCTAGTTTATATAATCATTATCATTAGGGAAAGGAGGTGTTTTACTTGACTTTGGAATACATGAAAGGGAAGGTTTATTTGAGTGAAAAAAAAAAAGAAAAGTGATGGATTTTTTTTATAGATTGAATGGCTTCCCATATGCTGTTTAGATTTGGTTTTACGAATTCTGGTCTTTTGTGATTGATAACATATGTGATTTTACTGGTCGGGATAATCTGCGTATTCCTTATATTCTAAAGCGGAGTTATAAATGAAATTTGAGTTACAAGGTTTTGAGGTGGTGTATTTTCAAGGAACCATTGAAAAAGGTCAAGTTGGTTTTGGTTATTTAATTTTTTTCAGTTTATGTTGTTCTTTGTTTTTGTTGTTATTAATCTTATTTTTATTTTTTGTAGTTGAAATTGAGAAATATTTCTCCTCTTGGTGAAGAGATGGCAAGGTTGTGTTTAGGTGATTTTTTTTTATAAAAGTAAAGAAAAGTTGGTTGATTCTAGTGATGGTACGAGTTCACCTAATTCCGGTGATGTTTTAAAGCAATTAATTGGGAAACAAGATTGTTTGATGAATGAGTTGAATGATTTGAAGCTATTCGTCTATGAGAAGTTTTATTATCATTTTTCTTGTATGAAATTGGTTATGGACAAACTTGGTGTTGTTTGTATTGAAGATGTTAGTGAAAAGGTAATTAATAGTTTTATTTTTTTTTGTATAATATACTTAAAGGAAACCTAATGTATACTTTTTGCTACAGGATGGTGTTGGTAATGATGGTATTAATTCTAGTGGTTCTGAGAAGAAAGATGATTTTGATGTTGAGTCTCTTGAAAGTTTTGATATTGTTGTTAAGAAAAAAAAAAGATGATGATGGAGGCAGTCCATTAGGTGTTGGAGGTTATTTTATTATTTATTTTTTGTGTAATTTTTTGTTGCTTTTTGGTTTACTTTTAGTTTATGATATTATTTTAAAAGTGCAAGAAAAGGAGGAGGGGTTGTTGGTGCTTCTACTTTTGGTTTAGGTGATGTTGGTGGTGTTGAAAAGGTTACTGAAGACAAATAAAGTGAATGTGAAGATAGTGAAGGTGGAGGGGATGATCAGAATAAAGAAGCCTGTGATTTAAAGTTAGAAGATTCTGTTAGGGTATGTTACGTTTTATTATTTTTGCATCATTTTGGTTTCTTTTTGGTTTTTGATACTTTGTTATTTGTTTCTGTTTTAAAGGTAGTAAGAAATTGTATGATGATGTTGGTTTGAATTCTAATATCAAAGATTGTTCTTATAAAGATGTTGATAAAGTGTTCAAGTAGTCTAATTTAGTGTGTTATGTTTGTTTTTATTATATCAATTTGTTATCTTTTTTGTTTTGTTTTGGTTATTAATTTTGCTTTTCATTTCTTGTTTTTATTTTTAGGTTGAAGATGCTATATTTGATGATGTTGAGCAGGCTTTCATTATTATTGATAGTGCTGTAAAAGCTACTTGTGGTTTGAGTGGAAATGTTGTATGTTCTTTTATTTTTTTTATTTTTATTATTTTTTGTGTTTTGTTTATGGTTGACCATTGGTTTTTTTTTTTTTTGAATAGACTGTTGAAAAGGTGATTCTTTGTCTGTTTGTAAAAAAGGTGGTGCTATTGGTGGAGAGACTATTAATCATGTTGTTGTGGTATTGTCTTAGTTTTTTCAATTATGTGTGATTTATTTCTATTGCTTTTTTGTTTATTTTTGGTTTTTGATATTGTTTAGTATATACAGGTTGTTGATAATGACTTTGGGATTCCAGTTCTAAATAATAGGAAGCATATTATACTTCATAACTTGTTAATTATTATTTTCAGTAAGTAACCTAATCTTATTTATATTATTTAAAATTAATAAACTAAATAATAGATAACCAAAATTACGTCATTTTGATTAAAGTAAATAATGAACTTACAAATAAAAATAAGAAAAGTTAGGATTTTTATTAACTAAAATATATTGTTATCATTATATTTAATAATTTAATAATTTAATAATTATTATTGTATATTATTGATATTTTTTGAAATTATTGAGCTAAATAATATTATATTATGATTTTTATTTATATTAATATTGTTATTTTTACTACTTGCATTCTGTTGATGTTGTCTATGAATATATGTTTACCCTTTGCATGATCAAGGTTATGATCAATCTTAAATCAATCTTGGTTTTGACTTCAACAATCAATTTTAGTTGCTTACTTTTATATTTAAGTGTGTTTATAAGTTACGTTCAAGGGTGCAATTAATAGGCCTTAAACTGAAGCCTAAATAAGGCCATTTAAATTTGAATTGCCCCTCACGATCCCCTCATAGTCATGAGGAGGGTCATGGGCATGAACCGAATGAGGAGCTGAGTGTGAAGAACTCTGTACCACTCACGGTCTGCCCTCATGGTCATGAGGAGCATGGTCACAATCATGAGCCTCTTGACAGCCTTTGTAACGGCTATTTCAGAGCTCCAATGACTATATAATTGACACTTACAATCGGGACACTTCCCCTCACGATTGTGAGCATCAAAATTCCTGTAAAAATTAGAAGAAACATTAAATGAAGATGGAGAAGTAATGGGGAGGAAAATTAAAGCTCCAACAGCCATTTTTTCATCCTTCACTGTAAATACTTATAAAAAATACATTAAGAGGTTAAAGACATTTGTTAGAAAATTCAATAATCATATTTATTACTTTAAAAACTTCTTGTATTAAATTTCCTTTGTAATTATTCTTTTAAAGAGAGTTGGGTTGTGTGTTAGAGTTAGGATTCTACTCCATCTCTTTCTTGGGTTAAGTAAGGGAGTAAGGATCAACTCTAGTGGTTTAGTTTAAGTGTTATCCATTGAAAACACTTTGATTTTTGGTTGTGGTTTGAGTTGAGCTAAGAAAAACTCATTTATGTGAAGGTTTGAGTGGAGCCTTAAAAAACTCTTATAAAGGTTTGAGTTGAGCCTGGAAAAACTCTTGTATAATCAATCTTGGAAATAAAATTGAAGTAGATGATTGAAAATCCAAACTTGGGGATCAGTTAGGTGGAGATGTAGGATTGGTTATAATATGAACTCCTTAAATCAAGTTTCTTAATCTACATTCTTCTTAATCTTCTTTGATTTTCTTTTAACTTTATTAATCATTATTTTTATTTCTTTAGCCCTATTCAACCCCCCTTTAGGGCATTTGCATTTGATATCAGACCTTGGGTTCTAGGTACTTAATTGTTAGATTTTAAGATCATGGGGAGTGAATCTTTTTCTTTCCAAACCCTTTAGGCCTTTCTTTGATGGAAATGATTACCTACATTGGAAGCATAGAATGGAGCTTTTATTTGGATAGTGATCCTATAAGACTATGGGATGTAATTTTAGATGGGTGGAATCCTCCTATGGAAATGGTGGATGGGGTTGAATTTTTAAAAGATAGAGGGAGATATCATAAGAAGAAAAGGAAGAAAATTTTTAAAACAAGAGAGCCATGACCATTCTTAGTGCTTTTATGTCAAGAGAGGAAAGAGGCAAACTTCAACATTGCATTTCAACCAAAGAGATATGGAAGACCTTGGAAAATCATTATGAAGGCAACATCCAAGTGAGATCCAAGAAATTTCAAATCCATTTTTATGAGTATAAACTCTTCAAGATGAAGCCTCATGAGAGCATTACCAAAATGATAAACCGATCGAATACCCTTTTGACAACATTAGGGAAGTTAGGTAAGCAATACACAAAAGAGGACATCAACATCAAAATTCTAAGAGTACTACCCAAGAAAGATTGGGAGTCAAGGGTGACCTCAACTGAAGAATCTCATGTCCTCTTCAAGCTTTCAGCTGATATTCTCATTGGTAAGTTTCTCACTCATGAGCTTACTTTGAGATAAAGAGAAGAAGAACAACAAGATAAAGAAAAGAAGAAGAGCCTTATATTCAAAGCATCATAAGACTTAAGTGCTGAAAGTGAATATGAAGACTCAAGTGAAGATGATGAGGAGATTGCATCTTTCACTAAGTACTTCATGGAATACTTGAGAAAGAAAAACTTTAGCAAGAAAAAGGAATCCAAGAGAGGTAGATTCAAGAAGGCCAAGGAAGCATATGCTTCAAGTGCAAGAGGCCTAGTCATATTCAAGATGAATGTCTCAAGCACAAGCACAAGAACAAGGAAGCAAAGGGGAGGAGAAGAGCTTTTAAAGCCCCTTGGATGACTCATCCGAACCTGAGGTGGAGGAGGAGCAACAAGAGCCATCAAACCTTTGCTTTATGGCTTTATAGGATAAATTTAAGGTACCTCTCTTGTCTAATTCTTCTTGTGATGATTTGTGTTATAATGAGCTTGATGATAATGAGAGCTCCTTAATAAGTAAATTAGTTTTGAAATATCAAAAATGACTTTTAAAGAAAAATTTTTATAAAAAAAAGTTTTCAAAATTGTATAAGAGTTTTGAGGATTTGAAATTAGAATTTTCAAATGTTAGTTCCTTAAATGAAAAACTCACTCTTGATTTTAAAGCTTCTTTATCTTTCAAAATGATTTTGATAAAACTAAAAAAAATAATTTGCTTTCAAAAGAAATTTTAGAACTAAAGGGCATAATTTCTAAATTTCAAAAAGGAAAAGAGAACCTTGATCATCTCCTAGATAATGATTTGAAATTTGGACTTGGCTTCTTTAATGTCCCCCTAAATTTATTAAAGCCACTTTTGCCTCATCTCCCATTTCTTGTGAGAGCTATAAAGCTCAAGATTTTAGGTCACGACCCAAACCCAGGAGTCATTACCGGTACTAGGAAATGGAAATTTACACAAATCCGGAACCCGTAACAAGCCTTAAAATAAAATTCTTAACAAATATAACTATAAAATGCCTCAGAATTAAAACTTTAAATAATATAAAGAAATCTTCATATCAACATAATAAAATATTCTTACAAAATATTCAAATACAAAACTTCAGTTCAAAATAACATCAAATACTACAACAATATGTACTACTACTGCAGCGTCTAATAAAATACAAGAAAAGTGACAGTTCAAAATTTACATAAATCGGCCGGGGAATAAAGAGTCCGACGGAGAGAACTACTATAGGAGGTCTGAAGTAAAGAGTCCTGAAAAAATATTGAGGGGGGTCAGACCTCACTGAGTGAATTATTATTATACATATGCATATAACCTAATGCACGTACACACAAGCATCAATAATATTCATATATTTATATTTATATACTGTATACATGCAATTCACCCAGATGCTTGAAAATATTTTTCGTATTTTAATTTACCGGAGGATCGAAACAGAACCTTAAAAATTTCGTAACCTCAATCACTGTATCTCACTAGCCAACAGGCTTTTCTTAAATTCCAAAATATATCTCTTATCCAATTTGACAGTGGACCAGCCTCAAGACCCCTGATCAATCGAGCTACAGCAATCTCATTGTCGGCATGACTGGCCCCGAGACCCCCAGTCAATCGAGCTTCCGCAGCCACACCACTCTCAACCACAAATTTCAATAATAAATTTTCCACATCTCAAATCAATTAAAATTCCATAACCTAACATCTAGCGTACTGTTGTGCAACAGACCTAGTGTAACCCACTAGGTGGCACGTTCTACAGCTATCCTCCAAACATTTATTTATTCAAAAATAAATAAATAATTCATCATAAATATACGCATCCATATTACGAATTTAGAATTTGCATTTAAATATTTTTATGAAAACATATATATACATGTATTATCATATTCATAAAATATAAATGTATGCAAATATAAAATCATGATAAATAATAAAATTCATATTTATTCAAAATATGGATGCCAAATCATAAATTCTATATGCCATGCATACATATAAT
>CATIWK010126402.1:0-12401 GCA_949634005.1 Mallotus japonicus
CACAGCAGAGCAGGCAAAAATGCAATTCCCAGCACACTGCATTCATTATTTTGAAACGAATGCAAGAATTAAAGAATCAAGTAATTAAATAATGAAACAGATTGGCTTCCACAATTTATTATGCTGTAAAAAATAAAATTGGTATAACAGAGCAACATCACAAATAGCAGAATACTAAAGCACATTCCCAGCACAACAGAGTATGCACAAAGGCAATTCCTAGTTGCAGGCAGCATGAAAGAATTAAATAATCAATTAATGTAATAATGAAGTAAGAGGCAGACTGTGTTACCGAATTCATGTTAGCAAAAAAAGTCATAGCACTAAGGTAGAAACATATCTGTTAAGGAGCAGCATATGAGGAGTCAACTGAAGGTCCTTATCCTAAAGGAGGGAGATCTGTCCAGAAGATACAAAAAAAAAATGAGAAAGTATCGAAGTAGAGAGAAATTTGAATTTAAAACTCTTAATGGAAAATGTTTAACTTTTTCAAAATCTTCTAATTCTTCCAAGTTTTCTTCAACTAACATTATTTGATTACGCTTTTTAAGCCAGTCTTGTGTGCAAATCAAGGCTTGAACAAGTGTGAGAGTTAAACAACTCCTAAAAGAATCAAGCACTCTTCCACTCGTGCTAAAAGCTGATTCTGATGCAACTGTTGAAATTGGAATAGCTAATACATCGTGAGCCAAACTTGAGAGAATGGGAAACCTATCAAAATCAAGCTTCCACCATCTAAGCAAGTCAAAATTCACATCATCTGTTTCTTCCAACATTGACTCGCTTAGATAAAGATCAAGTTCAGTCTTTTTTTTTTTTTTTGCTTCCACCAATCCCACTATCCAATTGTTGTTGCTTAAATCTAGCCTTTAAATAGGACTGTGCTAGACCCGCTCGGACTCGAAATCCTACCCGAACCCACACCAAAATTCAGCAACGGATTGGCCCACTCAGAGGAAGCGGATCAGTTCGACCTATTAGGTTAGTGAAATTTGGATTTCGATTCTCGGATCGAGGGATACAAAATTATCCTCGACCCACCTGAATATTTGAATAACTTAATAATAATAATAACAATAATATATATATATATATATATATATATATATATATATATATATATATATATTAGTGACGTTTATTTAAGAAACTATAACCCTAAATACCCTAACTATATAAGCATCTTATTCTCTCATTTTTTAAACCTAATCACACTTCTTCCCTCCCTCCCTCTCTCTCTCTCTCTCTCTCTCTCTCTCTCTCTCTCTCTCTCGCTCATAGCCGCCCCTCTCCTCTCTATGTTCTCTCAACTTCCTCTCTATGTTCTCTCAACTTCTCTTATTCTCGCCTTAATATTTTCTTCAAGTCTGTTGATTATTCCCTCAAATTACTTCATTGTAACCATAAAATAGACCTTCTCTAACCTTTTGTAAACCCAAACGTTGAAGTTCTTACCCTTTTCATCCTTCGATTATTGAAAAAAAAAAGCCCAGACAACACTAGTATCAATCTGCTACTACTCCATAGTGTCCATTAATGATTGATCTTCTCTGATGTTTGTTGTATTTACTTTTCATGTTAAAAACATGAAAATATGAGACAAAAGTTAAAGATCTTGAGTTTTATGGTAATTTAATTGATTTTAAACATTGAATATGTTGATTATATGTTAGATCTGGCTGCATGTAAATGTGTTTTAACACTTTGCTACTTCTGTTATGTTTGCAGGTGCTTTAATCCTACTGAATCGGAGATCTATAAGGTGGAAGCAAAGATTTAAACAACTCCTCAAAGATCTAAAAGGTGGAAGCAAAGATCTTGTGCTTGGCCTCATTTCAATCTACTTTAAAGATCGGTTTACCATTTACTACATTTTACAATTTTTTTTAAATGGTAGAAGCCAATCTATTTGATTTTATGAAAATTTTTTCGATTTCTTTTACTCTGAGGGGATTTTTGATTTTATGTGTGTTAAAGTTAGATTTTTTTTCACTTTGAAATTTTTTCAAATCCACAGATCTTAGATTTCTGAGTGAAAAAAAATCTAATTTTTACACACATAAAATCAAAAATCCCCTCAGAGTAAAAGAAAACGAAAAAATGTTCATAAAATCAAACAAATTGGCTTCGACCATTTAAAAAAAATTGTAAAATGTAGTAAAAGGTAAACCGATCTTTGAAGTAGATTGAAATAAGGCCAAGCACAAGATATTTGCTTCCACCTTTTAGATCTTTGAGGAGTTGTTCAAATCTTTGCTTCCACCTTACAGATCTCCGATTCAGTAGGATTAATACACATGCAAACATAGCAGAAGTAACAAAGTGTTAAAACACACTTGCATGCAACCAGATCTAACAGATAATCAACATATTCAAGTTTAAAACCAACTAAATTACCATAAAACTCAAGATCTTTAACTTATGTCTCCTATTTTCATGTTTTTAACATGAAAAGTGAAAACAACAAACAACAGAGCAGATCAATCATCAATGGACACTAAGGAGCTGTAGGAGACTAATACCAGTGTTATCTGGGCTTTTTTTCAATAATCAAAGGATGAAGAGGGTAAGAGCTTCAACGTTTGGGTTTACAAAAGGTTAGAGAAGGTTCGTTTTATGGTTACAATGAAGTAATTTGAGGGAATAATCAATAGACTTGAAGAAGATTTAGTGGCAAGAACGAGAGAAGTTGAGAGAACACAGAGAGGGGAGGGGCGGCTGCGCGAGAGAGAAAGAGAGAGAGAGAGAGAGAGAGAGAGATAGAAAGAGAGAGAAGAAGTGTGATTAGGTTTAGAAAATGAGAGAATAAGATGCTTATATAGTTAGGGTATTTAGGGTTAGGGTTTCTTAAATAAACAATACTCTATATATATATATATATATATTATTAAGTTATTCGGGCAGGTCGGGGATAATTTTGTCTCCCCCGACTTGAGAACCGAAATCCGAATTTCACTAACCTAATGGGCCGAACCGATCCGCTTCCTCCGTGTGGGCCGATCCGTTGCTGAATTTTGATGCGGGTTCTAGTCGAATTTCGGGTCCAGGCGGGTTTTGCACAGCCCTAATCACCTTCCTTTTTGTTTTCTTAATTAAAGCATCATTTACAATTCATTAAAGATTATTGATAATCAAATTAAGAACCCGCAAAACTTATATCAATAAATCACAAGGAAACGTCATTTGAACAGAAAACTATAGGTATTTTGCAGATGGAGGGGCACTTTGCAGCCATGTTTGATTCTTTTACCACAGAAAATTTAGCTAATAGATAGGATGCGATGTTCGATTATCTAGGAACATTGGAAATCATAACTATGAAAAGCAACACATACTGCTCTTATCTTCTGCAAGAGACCCCATGTGTACGACTGATCCGATATAGGAGCTTTAAGACAATTGATTACTACCACATTATCACTTTCTAAAATGATATTCGCAAGGTTAAAAGATTTTGCTTGATGGACTCCCTCTCGACAAGCTATAGCTTTGGCTACTTTCACTTTATAGTTTGCATTTTTTTAATTGATGAAGTGGTTTAATTTTCCACCACAAAGGGAAGAGTAAGGAGAGACGGGAGTTCAAACCTTACTCTTCATATATGAATGTTTATACATTTTTACCACTTGAACTACTCGTGAGGACATTTACATTCTTTCTTAATGCCTTCGATACCAAAACTTAGACCCTTCAAAAATGATATAATGCTAATAGATTTAGATTTTTAATTAAATCTCTTATTTGGAAACTACATGAATTTATATCAATGAGAATTTAAAACAAATTCATAATAAATTTAAAAGCTATTTTATAAGAATTTGAAATAACATGTAATTACATGTTTTTTGAAATTCTTATATTTAAAATTCAATGTTTGAAATTTAAAATTTCAAATCAAATATTTGCATTTAAACACACTCTTAAGGTATTTCAATTTGTAACCACCAATTTACCTCGCACATGTTGATATGGTTGAATAGTTAAGTGGCCAACACTCCCTTCAAATATAAGAAGTCAGAAGTTTAATTTATAGCAATATATATGCCTGAAATTTCCTTACAAATGTTCAATGTGTGTGTGCATACACACCCCTTCCACATTTGGTAGCTCTCTCTATATGATCCATATGCACCAAATGTAAAGAAATGCTTTGCTGTCAAATAACTATCTTCCCCTCTCACCAGCTGGCATCAGTCTATATCATGTTGAGATAATATATCATGGAAAATATTTTGCCACATACAGGCTACTGTTTGAAATAATGATCAGCTTGTTAACACATTTTTTACCTCCTTGAGCAATTAGATGATGAACACTGTAAATAAAGATCTGAATGTTAACACATCTTCTACATGTCAACAGCTCATTTCAACTGTTTTTTTTTTTTTTTTTTGGTATAAAGGATAGTACTACTAATTAACCACCTGACAAATCAAAATCTATTTCCTTGTTAAAGTAATCATCCTCTCGCTTGCATAACTCTTTCCCCATCCCAGTAATCCAACTGCACCGCTACCACAATGAAAGAGCGCAGAACAACTCACATACAATCTGACCAACCAACCAACCACCAATCCTTTCATTGCAAAATCTTAAGCTACCCTATTTGCTCGACATTTTCCTCAGTAGAAATCCAACAAAACTTCCACCTTACGGCTGTCAATCTAAAACCCCGAATGAGGACATAATAAGAACGGCGGCAACACTCGTCCTCCTCAAATGAATGGGAGCTTCTCATTTTTGTATCAAAAAGCCTGCATATAAATCACAAGGGCATATATTTCCCAACATTCTTCAGATCACTATTATTATTATGCTCTTAATTACCTGAATGCTAAATCACCGTGACAACTTTTACTCAAGTGAAGGAACGGGATATTCATTCATTTCATGGAATAGACTAAAGACATGGTGTTGATGTCAATTAATTGTAGTGGTAATGACTTAAGAATACATGATTGATGGAATGAATTGCCCCATTAAATTTGTGCCGTGATATGTCAGCAGCTTAGGATGTCATGTTAAGTAATGTGATGTAACTAAGCCTATCATGGGAACTTTATAGGTAAAAAGATGCCTGTCTGGATAAGTAATCCTAACACCGATGTAGAATATGGACAACAAAAAAAACAGAAAAATAAAACAACACCACAAATTATAACACGAAAAGCTGCAGATGCACCACTTCTATGAATGGTAAACATGTCTTAGTCCCTATTAGGTTATCCACACATCAACGTATGCTGCCGACAAATGCATGTCCTGGAAGAATTAGCATAACATGACCAGATGGTGCTTTCATGATATCATTATGTGCACTGATGCACATGAGAAGAGATGCTAATGCTGATGTTGATGATGAAATGGATGCATGCAACAGCTGCAAGATGCATCCTATCATGTATTTCAAGATCAGAGTACATCCCCTTCATGCTACTGGTAGGTCATAGCTGGTGGAGCTCCATTGGCACTGGGAGAAGCAACAGAGTGGCTTCCATCTTTCCTTTTCCCAAATGGGTTCTTCGAATATGTACATTGGAAGTCAAGGAGAACCATCACGTTTGTTAAATCATTGAACCAAGTATAGAACCAAGTATAGAACAAAAGCTACAAGTATAGAACCAAGTATAGAACAAAAGCTACAAGTGGATTGCATATATTATCCCCACATACATTTTTGTCCTCATAGAAACATTTCTATACACAGAGACACACAAAATTAGAATTTTAGGGCATGCAGTGTTACATATATATTTAATTTAAAAAAAAAAAAAAGTGACGGAAGAACCCACAGGAATCACGCTTCTGAACCTTTTGGTTATATGGACCGGCGAGCAATGATCTTGTACATCAAGCCCTTGTCGGATCTCATCAAAAAGTGAATCAAATTTAATAATTTCCAAGGAATAGATAAAAAATTCACATTATATACCTCAAGTATTGTTCTATTAAGAACATCACTGACTTAAAAGTTTTAGGCCTACAGTGTTTTAAATACAAAAACAAAAGCAAAAATCAAATGTTATAATTTCCAAGGACCAAGTAAAAGAACACATTATATGCCTCAAGTATTGGACAGACTAAATTATAAAACTTTGAAATCATGGAGGCGAAAACATTAGGCCAGACCACAAGGAGAGCATCAGTAATCTACTCAACATTAAGTAAAGTGGTTGTGCAGGCTACATTAATGTGCAAGGGGTCAGACATTTTTTAAAAAGCACGATTTACAACTCCTGAGGTCAAACAAAACAGCATATACACACAAAATATCCTACAAAATATAGTGCCCATCTATATACCAGCCTCAAGCCTACGCTCAAAACAAAGAGATTTTAATTGAAACAAATCATAACACGACTCCCTTCTTATAATTATCTACAGGAAGTCTCAAAGACTAAGTTTAAAAACAATACAAATAATATTATATAGTTCCATAATCCTTGCTTTATTTTTTCCTTTTTGTGACATCATGTACAACAACCTTACCCACCCTAACCCTACCCTAATCAGCTGGTAATGAGTAATGCTATACTCTATCCGTACCTAGCCCAAATACTGGTCTATAAATATTTAAAATATAATTATTATATTTTTTTACATGCAAATATATATGCATAGCACATTTAAATTTAATTTCTGAACTTTATTCAACAAAATTATCATAATTCTCAATAGATATATAGGATAGATTCTTTTACATACAAATTGCACATAAAAACAACATATAAAAATTAAATTTTGTATAGTTCTGTTGTCCACCTTTTTTTTTTTTTTTTTTTTTTTTTTTTAAAAAAAATTTGGGTAATACCTGAACCTCACCCAGACCTACCCGAACCCCACCTTTCAAGAAATAATATGGGTAGGATAAGGATATCTCAAACCAATTCATGGCCATCCCCACCTAGTCCCCATTGTAAGGTGCAGCAAAATCAGGTGAGACTTGAATAAAATGAATAGAAGACAGAATGAAGAACAAGTCAGTCTAAAAAAAAGATAAACAAATGGTAAAAGGATATTGTATTCGCATGCCGACAGAACCAGAGCTTGGGATAACAGCACCCTGTAAACTACGGTGCACATTGGTTGCACTATTCACATCCTGCAAAAATGAGTACTTTCAGAATTCATAATAGAAAATATGATCCCCCACATATTGTTTACAGGAAAAAAAAAATCTAAACCTAATAATGTCTGCTGATCAAGAAAAGACAACTTACTTCAAATTCAATAAAACAAACAGTATGCCTCTCTTGTCTCAGAACTTTCATTTGCTTAAAGCCAGGTTGTCTGCATGGCAATAAATATATAAAATAAAAACAACATCCTTAATCAGCAGGAAGTTTCAAACTATGTACCCTTCAAAACTAGCCGACAAAAGACATTCATCTAGCCCTGGAGACCAGACAAGATAAGATATTCTTACACGCTGAATAGACCCCTCAGTTCATCCTCATTAATATTCTCCCCAAGATTACCAATAAAGAGAGTATTGCAAGGAGGGTTATCCTTTGTGTTCTGCATGGGCATAACAAAAATAATAATCAGAGCAACCTACTCAGTGAAAACGCAAGTTTCCTGCACTCACATTCCATAAAATGGAAAGACATTTTCAGACAAGCAAATCAAAAGCACCACAACAACAATTCAAAGGATGAGAGGTGATTGACAGAATATACAAATGTACAAAATTGATGTGATACAGTAAATTCACAAACAACACTCTAAGAATTCACAAGTGAAATGGAAATAGAAATGTACAGGAATTATGTCCATTTGACTACTGATTTTGGCATCTCAGAGTTGGTGTTATCAGACGTTTTGTTGAGGTTCCTATTATTTTTCTATTATTATAGTTGACTATTTTACTGGCTTAGCAAAAACATTTGCCAATATTTGCACAATTTATAATTACAGCCTGCAATTTGCAAATAATCAATTTCACTTGTCCGTTAGACATTGGAAGCAATTGCAGCCAAAACACTAAAACTCACTCAATTACATGTAAAATTAGCTAAGAAAATGAAAACTTGAGCAAATGTGCTGATAAACAGATTGGATGGCTGGCCTAATATCAATAGATCAACCATTCCATCTTTTCCTTGGTATATCCTTTTATGCTACCAAACTAGCAACTAATTTTATATATAATCAAATGAGTCCATGATCTGACCACATTCAAATTATGATAAGTGAATGCCAAATATAGTAATTTTAAATAATAGAACAAACTACAAATCTAAAAAAGCTCAAGAATTTTTTGGAAAATTATTCACGAGACTAACATTGCAAATATGAGGATGCTAGGATGCACATCTGAAAATATAATTGCACACCTGTTGACACCACAGAACAAAAACTGGGACAAGGAGATATTCAGGTGGTACGGACACATGCAACATAGACAATGAAAAACACCAAGCTTGAAAGATGGAAAACATTAAAATTACAAAAGAATATAATGCAAGGTAGTGAACCTGGGAACACGTGGGTAAGTGGTGAAAAGCATTCAATGGACCTGAATCCTTTTAAATAAGTAACCCCTAAATCAGGCGAAATAGAGGAAAATCATCTATTTTAGCCAACCCTACTAGTTTGGGATTAAGGCTTAGTTTAGTTAAGTTGCTCCAAGATAAAATTGTCATTGTTTAAATGGTGGAACAAGGTTGATGAGTACTCATTTATGAGTTATGACACTAAATATTACCTCATATGAACCACCTGTTAAGGTAGAATTTGTGCAATATTTTTCTTGAAATACTGAAATAAATAAATTGCAGGGTCAGCAAAATTACATGCTTCAATCTTTAAACTTAAGTTCCTCAAATACCTCTAGCATTTACACATGTAAAGTTATATCTTAACAGTAAACGTAACATAACAATTTCTACCAAGCAGAAATGTGTTAAAAATTAGCAATAAGAAGGTAACATTTTCCATCCACAAAAGAGTAGTCAGGTTGCAATATAAATGTATATGTTCTCTCTATTTTGTATATGATTCAGCTCATAGTTCTCTTCTTGCTCTTATATATGAGGTATCCTTTATATCCTCGAGAAAAGAATCTTTTGTATACACATGGGATGTCCCATTAGCAAGCCCTTTCATTCCACCCAAACAAGTAGTAGAAACCCATTCCCAAAAAAAAAAAAAAAAAAAAAAGAAGAAGAAGAAGAAGTAAAAGCCACAGTTGCGTCTCCTTTCTATCATCCATCCCTCTACACTCTTCCATCTTCCTCATTTTGAGGACTTTCAAAACAAGAGCGAAATGAAGCCACTTGATTCAACTTATAAAGGATAAGCAATAGTTATTTATTTTAAGAAAGGAAAATAGAAAATGGATGGAACTCAAAACATGAAAAATCATTTGTAGTCATTTCAAAATATGTGCCTCAGTAATGAAACAAAGTTCACATTCTTCCAAATTTTTCTAAAATTATGTACCAAGACAGCAAAAGGAACTTTGAGAATTTGAGAAAAAACATATGGTGATTAATTGACATAGATAACAAAAAATGATAAACATAGGATGAAAATTACCTGAACTGGTACATAACTGCTAGGAGCTGGCATGGGAGCAGGAGCGGGCATGGGTACTTGAGGAACAGGGTATCCTGCATACGGATCATATGGAGGCGGAGCCGGTGCCATATACCTAGAGAACATATGTAGGGATTTTCAGAACAATACTGCAACTCTAATTAAAAAAAAATGACAATTGACATAATCCCACAGAAATTATTCACTCCTGCACAATCTACAAATAACATAATATTTTGAAAGGACAAAAGTTACCCATGCGGTCCCCAAACAGGAGCTGGAGGAGGGTGAAATGGTGATGGAGTTGTATAAGCAGTGTGAGAATAGTCACCACCAGTTCTCAGTCGTTTACTTTGATCATAAGCATTAGAATCTGCTACAATTCCTGTAAATTAACAAAAGAAAATTAGATAATAGTAACTATTTCAAATTCTGAACAAAGAATTGATGAAAAAAATAAAAAATATCTGCCTAAGCTATGTACACCCCATTGATGTCAACAACGTGTATAATTAAAATATCTTTGCATCAAAAATATCATCTATGGTCAACAAACAAATCAAATAAATTCTGTAGCCAAAGTAGACATTCTTCGATTTGCAAACTTGTCAAGTAGACATTATAGCAATTCCACACCAATCCACAATCTAAATGATGAAACAAGATTAAATTATTTCATTAATGACCTCTTATGGTTTCTATCACCAAAGGAATACAAGATAATATTTCTCATTCAGTAATTTAGGCTTTTGGAAATGAGGTAAGCAGTGGAAAACAACTCGATGAACTTAATGTGCCTTGGTACTTTCTTGGAGATTTTGTTTCATTTGGTTAGATTTTTAGGTAGCTACCAAAATTACTCCCTCTTTTTTGTAGCAATAATTGACAAGCCACATCATAAAATTGACAAATCAAGAAACTAGACTTTGTATGTTAATGACTTTAATGACTCAATATCGCTAGAATTATATTCTCATTGGCATATTTTCAATGATGGTCACATCAGAAACTTTTTATGCAATTAAATGAGTTTAGGTGCTCTCCCCTAATTGCATTTATTGACAAAAGTACAAGCTATAGATGACTCCTTCAAAGTACAGTCCATAATTTCAACTTGGGATGAAGTTCACAACTTTTTTTTTTTTCTTTTTGGAAAATTTCCCCTTTATTATATTAAGACTAGTACTTTATGGTTTGTTTTCCTTAGATGTTCCAAATTAACATAATGAAAAACGGAACCAAAAAGATTTTCCTTGTACATTCCTAAAAGTAATCTCATTTTCAAATAAAGTACCATCAGGTCCTAAAAGTTCTTACAGAAAAAAAGGTTGTTACTCTTATCTGTTAGCAATTCAACGCCCAAATTGTACCATTTCTTTATATTTTAATCCTCAATCCTCATAATTCTAAATTCTTTTACCATTCTTTCTTTAATTTTTCTTTTAAGAAAACTCAGCATCGACTTTATCAGATTTAAAGTTAAGGATTGGATTAACAAAGCTCTTTTGAGAACTTCTTGGACTAAATTGAGGACTTAATTGTAAAAATGGGCACACTTTTAGGACTTCTAGTGTCATTCTTATCCTTTAACAATATTCCTCAGCAAAAATTCTACCCCTTTTTTTGTTAAGAAATTTCTCCAAGTGTGCTGATTCTATAGAATTGAAATCATGTCTAAACGAACAGTATCTAAGATTCCAAACATAATAAGTCAATTACAAGTTGGATTTCACCTACTGTAATCATCAGTTAATGTTATTGATGCATCTTGTAGGAGTTTCTTCAATCACAAAAGGTGAAAAGTCAATTAGATCAACCATTACTTGTTTTAAGGTTGGCCTACATCAAAACCTGCTTTTCTTAGCAATTCAAGATTCCGATTGATGTCTTTAGTAGCTTTAGTTTAAGTCTTTAATTTGATCAATCCTGTACAATTATGCTATTTCACTTAGTTTTTAGATTAAACTAGCCCTAGGAATGCATCTTTCATAGTTCTCTCGTTTCTGCCTCTTCTATCTTTAGATCTCATACTGCCTCTCGTATGTCTTTATAAATGAAAATGTTTGGCTGTCTAATCTAAAACAAATCATAATAAACCTCATACTTGTACAAGCTTTATGGAACATTATACAATCAAAATTTTAAAAACAAGGCCACCTCATGTGCATAGACAATCATCACCCAGCACAAGGTCATTACCATAATTTACAAGTGATCAAGCTACACATAAATCACAGAGTTGTCAAATGCGTGTAAATTTGAATGTTGCTCATAGCATTCATTACATTGCAATAAATACACTTACAGTTAAGTCATCAAGCTACACGCAAATCATTGAGTTGTCAAATTGCCAATGCCCATAAATCTTAGTCAAGCTTAGAGCATTATTATACTACAAGGAAGAAGCGAAAAGTGGAAAGATTTGAATGTCTACCTCTTTTAACAAAAAGATTCTTCTTTGCCATCTCAGTATGCAACACAGACTTGGAATCCGCATCAAAAACCATATCCTGAAGAGCATCCTTAGCAGCAACAGCAAGCTGAGGAGTGGAAAAGAGAGCAAAACCCATAGGTTTATCTCCTTTATAGTTAACTTGAGAAGCCTCATAACCAGGTAACCATCTCAATAAATTCTGCAATTCCCTTTCCTTCACATCATCTGGAAGCCCAGTTATGAATATTGTTCTAACCTATAAAACACATACACACATGAAAACATTCAAATTTGACATAACTACCAAATCTATCGATCAGATCCAAGATTAATCAGTTACCTCATCGTGCGTTGGCCCGCGATTGCTATTATCGACGAGGACCGGAGGCGGATGGTGGACTGCAGGAGGAGGAGCTGCACCTGCTGC